>BMAC01000023.1:1647685-1666391 GCA_014905375.1 Phtheirospermum japonicum | reverse complement strand
CTTGTTTACGGTTTGCAGTAGCATAACAACTCCGGGTGCAATATTTGTTGAGAAAATGTTGAAAGACATCTTTACCTTCTTTGGATACATGAAGTTGGGGAGACAAGTGTTTCTTTGACTTCCGGTGAATATGAAGAGCCAAGAGATTATAGATGTGTTCAATGAACATGCCATGAATTGGCAACTATAAAAGGGTGATCAAAGTGTTGATCATTGTATCATTCCAACACAATAGAGTTTATCACTAAAGCGTGAGTTAGAACAAAGTCGAGCTTGTTCGGGTTTCAAGTGTGTGTAACTTGTAATCATTTCTCCAAGTAATAAAAAGAGTGTGTTGTTGAGCCGAGGACGTAGACATTAGTTGTCGAACCTCGTAATATCGTGTGTTCCTGTTATTTTTTTTTTTGCTACAAACAAGTGTATGCGCGGTTCATATTATTCGAGCATTTCCGCAAGTCTAGCTTGAATATCTAGCTGTGGTAAATTGTATTGGAGTACAATTTATCGCAACAAGTGGTATCAGAGCGAGGTTCCGTACAAAGATATTCACAAAAAAAAAAAAAAAAGGCTCGAATAATGGCCGAGGAGGTCAATCGCTTCAAGAAGTTCGATGGCACAAACTTCGCCATGTGGAAAGTCCTTTTGGAGGACTTGCTCGTTGCAAAAGATCTGGATCTACCGGTTGTTGGTGTTCAACCGAACGACGTCAAAGACGCAGATTGGCTTCGGATGGATCGCAAAGCGCTAGGGTTGATTCGTTCGACTCTAGCTCCGTCCGTCAATCTCTAATGTCATCAAGTACACGACGTCGGCGGACCTTATGAAGGCACTTGAGGACATGTACGAGCAGGCCATCCCGCCGTCAACAAAGTGCATCTCATGAAAACTCTTTTCAATATGCATATGGAAGAGACGACAACCGTGTCGGAGCATTTGAATGAGTTCAATGCCGTGTGCAATCAACTTGACCAGGTGGGCATCGAGTTTGATGATGAGATTCGCGCCCTTCTCCTTCTATCAAGTCTACCGGACTCTTGGGATTCCCTTATTATTGCGGTGAGCAATTCGTGTGGGAAGAACAAGATCCGTCAAGAGGAAGTGGTGACTCTTCTTTTAGGAGAGGAGGTTCGGAGAAAGAAGTCGGAACGATCTAGTTCTTCGCTGAACTTTAGCTCGAAAGATCGTGGGAGAGAACGAGGATATAAGAGCAAGGGCAAAAGCAACTTTGATGCTCGAAGTCGATCCAAAACTCGAGGATCATCAAAGCGGTCAAATTCGAAGGGTCGGGACTATAGCAAATACAAGTGCTACAATTGTGGAAAGATTGGTCACATCGGAAAAGATTGCCCGGAGGCAAGCAACGACAACGGCAAAGGTGCTGCCAATGTTGTGAAGGAAGATGAAGCTTTCATTTGCTCGCTGGAAACCAAGAACGAGTCTTGGATCATCGACTCCGGCGCTTCGTTTCATGCTTCTCCGCAAAAGAATGTTCTACAGAACTATGTGAGCGGGGTGCCTTCATAAGGTCCGCCGACGTCGTGTACTTGATGACATTAGAGATGACGGACGGAGCTAGAGTCGAACGAATCAACCCTAGCGCTTTGCGATCCATCCGAAGCCAATCTGCGTCTTTGACGTCGTTCGGTTGAACACCAACAACCGGTAGATCCAGATCTTTTGCAACGAGCAAGTCCTCCAAAAGGACTTTCCACATGGCGAAGTTTGTGCCATCGAACTTCTTGAAGCGATTGACCTCCTCGGCCATTATTCGAGCCTTTTTTTTTTTTTTTTGTGAATATCTTTGTACGGAACCTCGCTCTGATACCACTTGTTGCGATAAATTGTACTCCAATACAATTTACCACAGCTAGATATTCAAGCTAGACTTGCGGAAATGCTCGAATAATATGAACCGCGCATACACTTGTTTGTAGCAAAAAAGAAATAACAGAACACACGATATTACGAGGTTCGACAACTAATGTCTACGTCCTCGGGCTCAACAACACACTCTTTTTATTACTTGGAGAAATGATTACAAGTTACACACACTTGAAACCCGAACAAGCTCGACTTTGTTCTAACTCACGCTTTAGTGATAAACTCTATTGTGTTGGAATAATACAATGATCAACACTTTGATCACCCTTTTATAGTTGCCAATTCATGGCATGTTCATTGAACACATCTGTAATCTCTTGGCTCTTCATATTCACCGGAAGTCAAAGAAACACTTGTCTCCCCAACTTCATGTATCCAAAGAAGGTAAAGAGTCTTTCAACATTTTCTCAACAAATATTGCACCCGGAGTTGTTATGCTACTGCAACCGTAAACAAGATTGTATCCTCCAGTGTCAGAGTCTTTAAACTCATTCACCATCTCAATAGTCCTGCCAACTAGATTGAATCGTAAGATTCTTCCCCAAATATTCAAAATCAAGAAAGTGTCCTCGTCATTGTTACCCCGCACAAGACTACATATAGTAGAGTCCCTCACGACAATTGGACTTGGAATATCGACACTGTACTTGGCAGACCATCTAGAATAATCCCTTTTCACCTCATACACGTATCTTGTATCAAATAATAGCAAGTGATCACCCGACACCCCAAAATAACTGGGTCTCCAATAGATAGGCGGTGTTGGCATTACCCGAGGCATCCGGTCATTGTCAGGATTGAAATAAATAG
Organism: Phtheirospermum japonicum; assembly: GCA_014905375.1. NCBI lineage: Eukaryota > Viridiplantae > Streptophyta > Magnoliopsida > Lamiales > Orobanchaceae > Phtheirospermum > Phtheirospermum japonicum. Next base: position 1,663,700 of record BMAC01000023.1, on the reverse strand, counting down.
ATTCTTCATACTTATCAAAGCCGATCCAATGAACAGCCCCATTCCAATATACCCCTTTCTCGAAATTGACTTTGGCCGTGAAGGGCTCGCCTCGTTTTTCCCAAGAACCCGTCTCGGACGAGTAAACTAGAAATTTATATTGATGAATACCCCTCAATTTGCGGACACAAACGACTTTGTAATGAGGGGACTTGGAGGGATCAAAAGCCAATCACATCCAATCTTGTCCCTTCGACATCCAATCACATTTTCCATCTATTTTCGGAAGTTTTGAATATTTACTGGTGGTGGGATTGCAGATATAGTAACCCCATGCACTGTGGTAAAACTCTTTGACGCCACAGACTAAGAGTCCATTGCAAGAATTCATGATTTTGATGTCCCACGGCGAAGCTGACGTGCAAGTGAAGTGTAGTTTTCGAAACGATGATGATTTGTCGAAAGGGACGACGTATGCATAACCGCGTGAGATACCGCGAGCTTCGTTGGGGATTGGGAAGATGAGGCCAACAGTTGGTGGGTTGGGATTCGAATTTCGTGTATGAAGGAAATGTGGATCGGTGATGAGAGATTGCCAGTGTCGGGATACTGATTGGAAACGAATAAGGGATCTTATGGGGAGGAGTAGAAAAATACTTGTTAAAAGATCGTCGGCGATTTTCGGGTGCGATGATGTTTCGTCTGTGTTTTGGGCAATCTCGGTGTTGGGTTTCATGCCTGCGTTTCTGCTTTTGTACAGTGTTTAGATTGCCGGGAATGAATTACTTATGTAATTAGGTCTTTGAGATTTTCTATGTTTGCTATTGTGTATAAGCCGGCAATGGGTCGGGCTGGGTCTATTGGGCCAAACTACAAATTTGGGTCGATCCATTTTGAGTTGGCATTTTGGAGGCCCAAACTGTAGAATATAGTCCACATTTGGGGGTCGAGCCGAAAATGGTCTGATTTATTCGACCCAAGCCCGGCTAAAATCGTGTTGGGTAGGTGAAGAAGCCACAAGTTCTAGAGAGTAATCGAGAAATAAGATTCCGAGTTTTTATAGATATCAAAATGAAATTACACATGATCAAGGGAATATATAGGATCCAATGCACAACACGTACACAATTGTCGAATGGGAATATCAGGAAAAATGAAAATTTTCGTCCTTTAAGTTGGCCTAATTTGACATTTAGTCTTTTTTTGTAATGTTTTCAATTTCATCCATCTTCTTTTAAAATCTCTACAATTTCGTCTGATTATCGCCGAAAAAACTGAATTGCACCGGACCTTGATGATTAGGCGCCGGTTATTGCTGACTTGTCTTTAATTTGGAGGATATAATTCGCCACGTGGAAATGGTGAGGTGGAATGTGTGTTTTCTTTTAATTATATATAATATCAAATACTCTCCCAAACCCCTCCCTCTTCCTTCCCCACCCACTCCCACCGCCGCAATTTCGACTGGGACTCATCCGCTTCTGCTTCCGCGCGCCCCGCCGCCCATAAACCTTTCCTGGCCTCAAAATCCAATCCTTCCCCTAGCTCCACCGCTGCCACTCCCCCAAAAAACAGAGATCCCAACAAAAAAACCCCAAATCACAAATAAAGAGAATCCAAGACAGTAATAAATTCATGGATATCATTTAATTGATCAGTTTTCAAACAAACGGTATCAGGGAAAAGAAAGTTCTTTCTTGAAAAATTACAACGTCCCTCAAATCAGGGGATATGTGAGTCGCTAATTTGAAAACTATCTACAAAAAAAGACAGAAAACGAAAAAATGAGGGTCTTACAACAGGGTTCCGCTCATTGAGAAGCGATGGGTTGTCGCGAAGCAACTTCTAGAATGCATTAATATCTCTAGACAGCGCATAGTCATGGATTGTGGTCGGTTTCGAAGATCTCGGTCGTGGATCCTTCATTTTCTTTATTTGGGTATAAAATCTGCCTTCTCTTTTTCTGTGGTTCTAAATCCCACGATATTAAGAGAGAGGAATGAGAGAGATGATGATATAAGGAGAGAAGAGAGAGAGGGTTTCAGCGCAGAAGCGGAGGTGGGAGTGGGCGAGGAAGGAAGAGGGAGTGGGTTTGGGGGAGTATTTGATATTATATATAATTAAAAGAAAACACACATTCCACCTCACCATTTCCACGTGGCCGAATATCCCCCAAATCAAAGACAAGTCAGCAATAACCGGCGCCTAATCAGCAAAGTCCGGTGCAATTCAGTTTTTTCGGCGATAATCGAACGAAATTGCAGAGATTTTAATAGAAAACGGACGAAATTAAAAATAGGCCAAAAAGAAAGACTAAATGTCATACTAGGCCAACTTAAGGACGGAAAATTTCATTTTCCCGGAATATTACACTGATTCAAACTTTTTGTGCCTACTTTTAAAAATAAGTTTGTCAAGCCTTAAAGTTTGCTAGCAAGAGTACAAGTTCACTTGTAGGTTGATATGTTTAAACCAAGTCGAATCACGAGGAACTGACAATCGGAATTTTAGATATTTGTTTAGTCACAATATCACACAAGAATAAGTATTTTTGAGATTTTTGATTTTATAAATTACAAATTGAAAAGTAAGAACAATTATTGAAAACTAATTAAATTATATTAATTAATAAAATGGAATTAAAAATCTAAATAAACTAAAAACTATAAACAAGGGTTTTGGAAATAGAAGAACAATTAAAGATCATGAACAAAATTACTACTATAATTACCAAACATAAATGAACGAAACGAAATTGAAAGGGAAAAGATTGTGATCTATATTGAAAACTAAATCCAAAGTAATTAAGCAACAACTAGTTCGAAATCCAACAAGAAAGAACAAAAATATAAAAAATCATTAATTAACTAACAACTAACCTAGAAAGTAATTAAAGAGTTTAGAATACTTATTAATATCTAGAAAGCAGTAATTCTCTAACGAATCCAGAGAAAGGAAGGCGATCTCGATCGAAGAAAAAATCACAAAGCGAAGGAATGGAGTTTTAGAACTTTTGATCTTCAATCTTCTATCTTGATCTTGAATCGATGTTATGGAGGAAGGAATTGGGCTCTCTCTGCGTCTTGGATCCTTAGAAGTACCAAAAAAATGTACCCTAGTTGAATATGGAAAGATATATATAGGTTCCCAAAAATTAGAATGAGTTTTTCCTTAAAAATCACGTTTCTGGGTCCGTTAATGGTAGCTTAACGGTAAAGCTACCGCTAAGGCTATCGTTAACCTGTCTTTGGAAGTATGTGTCAGCACTTAACGGTAGCGCTAATGGTAAGTGCTACCGTTAAGCCTACCGCTAACTCTTTCCGGCACCTCTCTGACATCCCTTAGTGATAAAGATAGTGGTGGTGGAAACGCTATGGGTTAACGGTAGCTTAGCGGTAGGAGCTACCGCTATCCCTACCCCTAAGTAGGTAAAAATGCTACTTTTTAGACGATTTTCTCATTCTCGTCTCCCGGTTCTCGCAATGGTTTGCAAGCTTCATCTTTTCAATACTGAGCTTACTCGGTTACTTAGCTGTATGGGAAACAAAGAATAATCACCCAATTGCAACAATTACGATAAAAACATGGTAAAATAAGTCGGAGATATATAAATAAGAAAATATGCTCAATCTATCCAACCTATACCGAAATTAATAACAAATCTAACTAAAATACTACCCAAATATATATAAAAATCAAGACAAACGTATACCAACCAATACCCCACGCTTTATTGGTTTGTTCGTCCTCGAACAAATGATAACTACAAAGAATAACAAGTATAAAAATAAGCTCAAGCAAAGAGTCGTGTCTTGCTACATAGATAATTTAAAATATAGATAATTGCAACACGAACTCAAACGCTAGACCCTTATTACATTGTCGCTCCAAAAACAAAATCATGCATCCTCACAAAGGTTAATATATATGTGTACGCTAAAATACACTCAAGTCTTCTCTTTTATTGGACATGTATACGCTAAAATCATCAAAAGACATGTACAATAAACAAGAACCGAAAATCAAAAACTTCTCCACGCATAATAAGTGTGTAATTAACAAAGAATCGAAGAAGGTCTTTAACGGGTTGTAATGTAGGTTCTTTGAACGGGTATGGAATATATAAGTCGTGTGGCTAACTTACGATCTAACGTGATCAATAAATTACCAAACTATTCTAATCACGAACCAATGTGCTTCACCACTTTCAAACGAAACCTCACTTAACTCTCATAACGTAGCCTTTATACTTAGGCTATTTCTCAACACAAAATCCAAAACTGACTTCTGAACAAACCACTTAAACAATTTAGCAGTTTATGATACGCTTCTTCTTTCAAACTCAACTCTTTCCTCTTAAACCTTAAGCGTCATAAGAAAATCAACAATACTAAACAAAAGCTTTATAAGAAACTAGGGGTACTTTAATACAAAATAACATTGATATTACTTGAGGCATTTACAACTGCAAAAACTAGTGGTACAATTTAAAGGTTGTTTAAAAACGAATGTGGTTGAAATTAATTGAGAAGATGACAATAACTATGGCATGCAAATCAATCAAAAGTAACCAGCAAGAAATTAGATGAACATTTTTTTTCTTCTTTTCCCGACACTAAAGAGTGTGCAAACTAACTTTTGCTAAAGGCCCATGAACACACCAGATGAGTATGAGAATAAAATTTTAATTTACATAGCATTACGACGCACACAAATTCTGGGTATGCTTTTTATATCTCCATTAATGCTGTCGTTGTAGAGTCTTATTTCAATGTCACCCTCAACATAGACAGAAGAACTGAAACAAGCTCCAATATTAGACAGAACTTCAAATATATATATATTAAAAAATATATAATAATAATATAAAAAACTACTAAATTGAAATAATCCGTCCCTACTTTTTCACAAGTTGTTGAACATCAAAACCTCCAAGCATAGGGTTATGCACTGTAATCCAATGCCACTGAGCTGGTTTTGGCTAGTCATTTGCACCTACAGTCCTCTGATCAAATGAGACAAATTCAATTTGGCCAATAATTATAGCTAATCCGAAATTACCAAATAAACATTATAATAAACGAACTCAAATTACCGCTAATCCGATTATTAAATCTGAGGTACTTCGACCGAAGAACCCTACATTCAACGACGCTGTCTTTAGGTCTGCTGTTATCGGTTGTACCTTGTTCTTCAATGATGTTCTGCTCAAAGTAGAATTGGTTTTACCTTGTTCTTCATTGATGTTCTCTACGCCGTTCTGAGTAGTCCGGCTACTACCGTTAATCATCTCCTGCTTAACTGTTCACACCATTTCGTCGATTATTCATAAAATTATGGCTCAATTGTTGAAGGGGGTGGGGAAGACGAAGCACGTGGCGGTGAAAGCGGTGCCGCTTGGTTTGTGATAGAGACGAAGAACTGGTCAGTTGGCGGTGGTGGTTTAGAGACAGGTGTTTGTGATGGATTAGGAATTGAGATGCATAGGGTTTGGTGAGATCTGGTTTGCGAACCCGTAAAAACACAGTGGTGGAGAGCGCGTTCATTTCCCGCTTTTACCAAAAATTTTGGCGCTTTTCGTGAAAAAAAAAAAAAGAAGAGGGAAATATCCTTTACTTATTTATTATATATTCATATCAATTTAGAGTAATATTTGTAAAATAGTTTTTTTTAACTCTTTATATAAATCTATTTTAAAGGTTGTTTCACCAAATTTACGATGTGAATATATAAATTTATAACAACTTAAAGAGTTATGATTTTTTTTCAAATATTCATATAATTTTAAAAATATTTCTTATATATATAATATTACAGTGGAAAAATACCTCAATATATAGTTTTCATAAATGAATTACAGTCATTCGGTTAAATAAATCATATCTTCTAACAAAAAGTAGAAATAAATTCAATCAATTTTTTTAAAAAAAAATGATATAAATAAATCATTTTGATTTGAGGCTGAATTTTTTTTTTTAGAACTTCATGTAAAATCAATCACTTTGATTTGATGATGAAAATTAGAATATATTTCAATGGGATAAATGATACAACATATTCACATAGTTTTTTTTTTATATTATCTAATGTGATTTTTTTAGAGAAAAAATATAGAAATAAAATAAATCTTAAAAAATAAAAATAATATCAGTCAATTTGATTAGTGTTGAAAAACTAATTAAAATTTTTGAACAATAAACCATACATAAACATAGAAAAGAAACGTGCATATTTTACAAACTTGTATCATGTCGTAAGAATGAAAAAGAAAACTAAAACGAGTACTTAGCTTAATTTTAACCAAAAAAAAAACACTACGACTTTTCAGTTCTTTTGTTTTCAATTTTTTGATTCACAATAATTATTAAGTGTCTTAATAAAAATAATAGGGACACAAATAAATACGCTGCACTTTTTAATCAATATTTACATTTAAATTTATTGATAAACTTTAAACTCTAAAGCATCGACACACCACTGTTTCGCTTTAGTTGATGACAACAAACCTGTCGTGATTATAATAATTGATTGATGATTGCAACAAATAATGCACAAAAACATAGTAGTAGTAGTAGTAGTAGTAGTAGTAGTAGTAGTAGTAGTAGTAGTAGTGGTGGTGGTGGTGGTGGCGGTAGTGATGATGATGATGATGATGATAATGACATCACCAAATGGGTTGACGCCATCAGCTGCAAGTCCAAGACGAACATTGTGTCGCTCACTAGAAAACTCTGGATGTCTAGTATCAAATGCACGCCATGATTTTCCCTCCCTTGGATGTGTCATAACATCTGCGCTTGTATGATGCCCAGTATTATGCCAACGCATAAGATTCATGGCCTCTTCAAATAACCTTTCCAATTATGGGATGATCGGAAAATATCGCATAACCTTATATGAAATTTCCTTTTCGAGCCTTTTCCACTATTCTCACGCCAACGAGATTCTCCACAAACTGGACATGTTTCTCTATCGGCATACTCTGTATAAAAAAGTGCACAATCATACTTACAGACATGTATGTTCTCATAGTCGAGACCCAAACTTTCAAGCAACTTCTTAGCCTCATAATGTGAGTTGACAATTTTCATCGATGGGAACGCAAGTTTGAACAACTTAATCAACTCGTCAAATGATATATTTGTACACTTATTATTCACCTTTATATTCATCAACTTAAATAGAAAATCCATGGAAGAGAATGATAAAGGTCATGGATCAGAAGGAAATCGCCGGAATTTTGAAGATTAGGGCACAGACGGAGGTGAAGGGAAAAGAAACGGGCAAAATTGTGAAGAAAGGCTACGGGTCAAATGGTGAAGAAGGGAAATGAGCATGTTGAGGGTCAATGGTTCTGGACGCCTTTTGGACCTGTTCGCATTTATTGTGTCTAATGGGCTTTCAGCCCCAATCTTATTATTTCAAGCCTTTTATTAATTCCAGCCCATTTTATTTGAATTTGTTATACTAGTTTACCGGATGATAGGGATTAAGGGACATGTGTATTTGGTCCCCCCAACTTTATGTTATATACTGGACGAATGGAAATGAAGGAGCAAGCAAATAATTACATTCCTATTCTTATCTAGTTCTCTCTCTATATCCCTTCCTCCCCAAGTCACTCTTACTCATCCAATACATACAAATTCATACAGTTCATTTGCTATGACCAGAAAAATATATACAATATTAACATATAAAACCTAGCATACAAAACAATTGGTACTCAGAGCCTCCCGATTCTCTGAAATGGCAGAAGGTACAAGGCTTAAGGATCTTCAAGAGGCCCAGAAATGTATTGATCAAGTCCTTCAAATGGAATCTGCAAAAAGAGAAGCCACTGAAATTAAATTACAGGAGCAGATCAATGGAATCAGCATAGATATGATGAGCAAATTTGATCACCTAGCCCAAACTTTAGCCTCTATTCAACTGCAGTTGCTCAACACAGAAAAAGTGCAGAAACAAACTGATGAGGGTTCTACTTTGGGTGAACCAAGCTCAGGCTGGACACCACCTAGAAATTTTAACTGGCAGCAAACAGTTACAGGCCACAAGATCATCCAGGATCAACCACACCAGAACATGATCAGCCTACTACCCAAGATAGATTTTCCTAGGTTTGATGGAACTCAAGCTAGGTCTTGGATATTAAAATGTCAGAGTTATTTCAAACTCATCCCAAATATCCCAGATGCTCATAAGGTGGTTCTAACATCTATGCACTTTGATGGTAAGGCCTCACAATGGTACCAATAGTTCTCTATCAGGCAAATGGACCTAACCTGGGCTCAGTTCTTAGAAATTCTATCGGCTAGATTTGATGAGTTAAAAGAGACAAAAATTATTGCTGAATTTAATAAACTGAGGCATACACACTCATATCTAGAATATTTCGATAAGTTTGAAGAGTTGAGAGCCCGCATGTTGCTTTTAAACAGTGGTGCATATTCTGAAGAATACTTTATTGCCAGTTTTATTAGTGGGTTGAGTGAGGAACTTCAACCTTTTATACACATGTTTGGACCCACAACTCTACAACAAACTATTGAATTGGGACAGAGACAGTTGCATACCCTAGATGCAATTACCAAGAAACTAAGGACTACAGCTAGACCCAATGTTCCTTTCACCCCTAGAAGGAATGAAACAAGTACTACACTGAGACCACCATCAGTCCCAAATAAACCCCAGTTCAAACTACTCACAGCCTCTGAGATGGCTGCCAGAAGAGATAAAGGACTGTGCTACAATTGTGATGACTCTTTTACTGCAGGCACAGGTGAAAAAACAGGATTTCCTACCTCATCATGACTGAAGAGGAAGAGAATCAATACATGGATCCCTATTCCCACTAGGAAATATCTGAGCAAGAAATTGAAGTGAGTATGGAAGAGATTCAGATGTCATTAAACTCAATATCAGGAGAAGGAGGGCTTACTACTACGAGACTTAATGGATCAGTGGTAAAGGAGAGGTTACACATATTGATTGACACTGGGAGCACACTAAGTTTTATTCAAGAAGCAACTGCTAAGAGGTTGGGGTGCACTCTTGAACCTGCCAAACCAGTCCTAGTGAAGGTAGCAAATTGGCAGAAAATTGTTAGCTCAACAAGGGTTTCTGAACTCAAATGGAAAATGCAGGGGCATCCTTTCTCCTATTCTCCAAGAGTTTTGGCAAATGAAGGCTGTGATTTAATTTTGGGGGTGATTGGCTTAAATCATGTACTCCTCTGGAATTGGATTATGACCATATGACATTTACTGTTACATTGTTGGGGAAAAGGGTTAAGATACAGGCAATATCATCCCCTCATGAGTGTCACCTAATTTCTGGACCTACTATATTCAAGATGATTCATCAGGAATTACCATCACAGGTGGAGGAATTGTACTGGATTAAATCTAAACCTGAATCAGAGGAGGGTGTTACAGGTTTTGAAGATTTATTGATTGAGTTCAAGGATGTTTTTAAAGAACCACAGGGACTTCCCCCTATTAGAGGGGTAGAGCACCATATTGTTCTAAAAGAGGGTAGTAACCCTAAACACCAATATCCCTACAGGGTGTCACACAACTAAAAGAATGAGATAGAGGGAATTATAAGGGAATTATTGAACTCTGGTGTTATACAACACAACAGCAACCCTTTTGCCTCTCCTGTCTTGCTAGTCAAGAAGAAGGATAACACATGGAGGGTGTGTGTGGACTCAGATACTTAAATAGCTTAACAATTAAACATGACTACCCTATTCCTATCATTGATGAGCTACTGGATGAATTGCAGGGAGCAAAATACTTTTCCAAAATTGATTTGAGGTCAAGTTACTTTTAGATATTGATGAGGCCTGAAGATAGGTACCTTACAGCTTTTAATACACATCATGGTAAGTATGAATTCCTAGTGATACCTTTTAGGCTTTGTAATGAACCAGCTACCTTTCAATCATTGATGAACCAGGTTTTTCAAAACATGTTGAGGAGATCAATGTTAGTCTTTTATGATGATATATTAGTCTACAACAAGACAAAGGTAGCACACTACCAAGATTTGAGGGCAGTTTTATCCTTACTCAGGGAACATACACTGTTTTCCAAGAAGAGTAAATGCATCTTTGGGCAGAAATAAATTGAATATCTGGGACACATCATATCCCAGGAAGGTGTAGCAACAAACCCCACCAAGATATCAAGCATGGTTAACTGGCCAAGTCCTACTAACATCAAACAACTCAAGGGGATTCCTAGGGCTTACAGGTTATTATAGGAGGTTCATCCAAGGCTATGGTCTCATTAGCAAACCTTTGAAAAATTTTCTCAAGAAGGGGGCTTTTTCATGGACTACAGAGGCAGAAGTAGCTTTTGAAAAGCTCAAGGAGGCTGTGGTTACAACACCTGTACTTGCATTACCAGATTTTTCCAAACCTTTTGTGTTAGAAACTGATGCCAGTGGTACTGGAATAGGGGCTGTCCTAATGCAGGATGGGAGGCCTATCTCCTATATGAGCAAAACTCTATGTAGTAAAAACCAAGCTTTGTCCAATTATGAGAGAGAGTTTCTTTCTCTGCTAATGGCTGTTCAGAAGTGGAGGCACTACCTACAGGGGTACAAATTCATCATCAAGACAGACCAACAGGCCCTAAAGCACCTGTTGGATCAGAAAATAGTAAACCCAATGCAACAGAAATGGATCACTAAGCTATTTGGGTTTGACTATGAGATTCACCACAAGAAGTGTGTAGAGAACAAGGTGTTTGATGCCCTATCCAGGCAAGGGGCCATTTCTGAATCTTTCCATGCTATTTCAACCACCTTACCTACTTGGGTCCAGCAAGTAGCTACCAGCTATCCCACTCACCCTTTCTTTGCCAATATATTGACTGCAAAAACTATGGATCCCAATGCATATCCTGATTTCACACCACAGGGAGAGGTCATCAAGTACAAAGGGAGAATAGGAGTGGGAAATTATCCCAACCTCAGGAGAACTATATTGACAGAAATGCATAATTCAGCCTTTGGGGGCCATTCAGGCATTTTGGGAACATACAAGAGAGCTAGCAGGATATTCTATTGGCCACTTAAGAGGAAGGAAGTGGGGGACTGGGTTAAACAATGTGAAGTTTGTGCAAAGTGCAAGAATGAAGTTGGTCTATACCCTGGTTTGTTGCAACCTTTACCCATTCCCCAACAAGCTTGGACCCATATTTCCATGGATTTTATTGAAGGACTTCCCAAATCTTTTTGGAAGGATGTGGCCTTAGTGGTTATTGACAGGTTCACCAAATATGGACATTTTATTGCTCTAACACACCCTTACACTGCCACTTCAGTTGTTAAGCTTTTCCCAGACAACATTTATAAATTGCATGGACAACCTCTATACATATTGTGACTGACAGTGACAAGGTTTTAACTAGCTCTTTTTGGAAAGAGCTATTCAGGGCAATAGGCACAAAATTGGACTTTACTTCTGCCTACCATCCCAGTTCTGATGGACAGATTGAAAGGTTAAATCAATGCCTGGAGAATTATCTTAGATGCATGATTCACCACAATCCTAAACACTGGGTTAAGTGGCTGCCCCTAGCTGAGTTTTGGTATAACACAAATTACCACACAAGCCTAAAGTCTACACCTTTTCAAGCCCTATATGGTTACCAACCTCCTACTGCTTTCATGGAGACACACATCATCACACAGAACCCAGATGCAACAGAATTCATTCATAGCAGGCAACARTTAATACATRAYCTCAKARAAAACCTAAAGCTAGCAMAACAACGCATGAARTTTYATGCAGATCAACACAGAATGGAGAAACAATTTGAGGTGGGGGATTGGGTGTACCTAAAGCTACAACCTTTCAGGCAAAATTCCATTGCACTCAGAAAAAATCACAAGCTATCTTCCAGATTTTATGGGCCATACAGAATTGTAGAAAGGATTAGGAAGGTAGCTTACCGATTGGAGCTTCCAGATGATGCAAATGTCCATCCGGTTTTCCATGTGTCCCTTTTAAAGAAGAAACTCAGCTCCACTCTGGTACCACCGCCAAACGCGCCCCTTCCGTTGATGGATGATGAGGGGGAATTCCAGGTTTCTCCTAGAGAGTCGATTGGACAAAGGGTTGTGAGAAGAAAATGGGGTGAGATTATTCAGTTTCTCATTAATTGGGAAAATGACAGGAAAATCAAGACAACTTGGGAAGATGAGGAATACTTACACTGCATGTTTTCAAAGTTTGATCCTTGGAGACAAGGATCTTCGGGGGAGGCGGTATTGTCATGGATCGGAGAGAAATCGCCAGAATTTTGAAGATTAGGGCACAGACGTAGGTGAAGGGAAAAGAAACGGGCGAAATTGTAAAGAAAGGCTACGGGTCAAATGGTGAAGAAGTGAAATGAGCGGGTTGAGGGTCAACGGGTCTGGACGCCTTTTGGACCGGTTCGCATTTATTGTGTCTAATGGACTTTCAGCCCCAATCTTATTATTTCAAGCCTTTTATTAATTCCACCCCATTTTATTAGTTTTGTTTTATTTGAATTTGTTATACTAGTTTAGCGGACGATAGGGATTAAGGGACATGTGTATTTGGTCCCCTCCAACTTTATGTTATATACTGGACGAATGGAAATGAAGGAGCAAGCAAATAATTACATTCCTATTCTTATCTAATTCTCTCTCTATCTCCCTTCCTCCCCAAGTCACTCTTATTCATCAAATACATACAAATTCATACAGTTCATCTGCTATGCCAAGAAAATATATACAAAATTAACATACAAAACCTAGCATACACAACAATGAAATCCCTCGATATAATTTAGTGTTCATAGCTTCGTACACGTTATGAGACTTCTCATCAGGGCCATCTGATCCGTACTCATCATCTTGGTCCAAGTCTGCCATAATATTTGCCATGTCATCCATCATTTCAAAGTCAATGTCTGATGGACCAGGCTGGTGTGACGGGCCAGTTTCGTGTTCCGATGAGAAATCGCCATGGTGAACCCAAGTATCATATGCATCAAACCCAAACATCTCAATATGGACTTGAACAGCTTCTATCTTCTAAGACTCCATATTTAAGTATTTGTTGTACGGGCATTTAATCAAGCCTTTCTCATTCACAAGAGGCATACATTTGTTAATAAATTCTCTCACTCCACGTCTAAACTCTGTGGACATCTTATTCGTAATATGCGTCCATGTCTTGACCATCACCATATTTGAAATCTTGAAAAATGAAAAGAATCAAAAGTTATTAGGTAATTTATTTGCTCCTTTATTTTACTGTTATTCACACAAAAACTACTGCAACCATTTTGATTTAGCATTTTTTTAATACCAAAATTTACATTAGTGGCATGAATGAAGTAGGAAAATAGATTTTACATTAGATTGATAATATTCTAGAGTAAAAAGAAAAGCAATCATCATTTAAAACTACAAATAGCCATGATATTTTTTTTACCATTTACAAATTACATTCTGATTGGATGAGAATTTTGTTTGGTAATTAATGAAACCTAGGGACATTTGGAAATTTTAAAGTTAGTAGGGTAATATTTCTGACTATTTATACAACTAGTGAAGTCAACAATGTAACTTAACTTTTTTCAATTTATGAGTGATTAGATGATGATGATGAAATTATATTCAACTAAAAATTAGATTACATATAATTATATAAAGGAGAAGAACTGATTCACACCTTTATTTGATTTTCTCAAAAATTATTTGTCATTATTTTCGATATTGCTGCAATTGTTGTTGATATTGCCGCATTGTGGTTGATGTTGATATTGTTACATAGTTGTTGTTGTTTATAGAGTATTTGTGTAAATGGTTGCGAGTGAAATGGTAGTGACAGAGGCTGTTGGATATTAAAAGAAGTTGTGAGCTATTGGGACAACATTTTAAACTTATTGGGAGGACTTGTCCTTGTAACATGTAAGACATTAACTCGGTTGGTTGGGTATTTACTTACGGTTGGTCAAAGTAATTAAATGCACTTTTTTGGGACGACTTTAAATCATATAGGAAAGACAACACATCGTCCCTAAAGGTAGAACATATTGCAATGATTTATTATATCCTATAGGAAGGACAAAATGTCGTCCCTAAAGGTAGAAGATATAGCAACGACTTATTATGTACTCGGAGGACAAATGTCCTCCCAATAGGTTATTGAACCTATTGAAAGGACTTTTGGATGTTGTGCCTATATGTTCTACATATAGGCACGACACCAATATTCTCCCAATTTTTTCCTCCCTCTTAAACTCATTTCTTGTATATGTGACAAGAATTTAGAGTTTAGGGTTTAGTTCTTCATTTTTAGATTATAATATTTCATTTTAAGGTTGAGTTTTTTAATTTTTTATTTAATTTTCCATTTTAGTGTCCCGGCAAAAATCTATCATTCTACAAGTTATATGTGATGATATGTGTTAGTTATATGTAATGATATGAGCCAGTTATATGTGATGATATATGGTAGAAATCTAAAATTTATAGTTTAATATTCAATTTCAGGGTTTAGTTTTTCATTTTAGGGAATAATTCCATTTTTAGGGTTAAATATTTTATTTTAGGTTTATTTTTTTAATTTTAGGATTTTAAATTTTAGATTTAGAATTTCAATTATTTGTGATGATATGTATCAATTATATGTGATGATATATGCCACTTATATACGATGATAAGTTAATTTGCAGGGTGCATCTTGCAAGGTGCACCTGGGTCCATAGTATCTTCTCACATTTCATATGGTCAATTAGTCCTTTTTTATTTATTTATTCTCTTTATCTTGTTTGGTTGATTTTTTGATGAATTGGTAAATATTTGTTCAATGAATTTGGTAAATATTTTTTTTCTAGGACATCAACTTAATATCGATGATTTTGCAGGGTGTTCAAAAAAGAGTAATGGGTGCAAAAAAGTGAAATAAAATATACTAGTTTAATACCCACATATTATGTAGAATTCTAAAATAATTAATATTCATTAAAAATACTAAAAGATAATATTAAAAATGGCACATGCAAATAATAAGGTTATTTGTTCTATTTACTGAAAGATTTTTTTCACAAAAAATAATCCTTATACACAAATTAGAATATTATTTGTTATAGTAAGACTGGTTTTAACAATAAAAAATTTTCAAGTTTTTTTATTCATGAGTCACGAAATTAGTTGTAAAATATATTAAAATACCCTAAACTTGACTGGGACACCTGTAGACAAAATATAAAACATACATCTACGTGGCATGTGTGAATATGTGATATAAAAAATTAAAATGTATAAGTTAATGATAATTCTATTGAAAAAATATTGTACATCTAACTTGTAATATATGTAATATTATTTTATTATTATTTATTTCATTTTATTCTTGTGCGCAAGACACTAATTTGTTCGTGGAAAATATAATGTGTGTATCAATATATTATATTGGGATTAGATAAACAGAGTTATAATATATATTTATTTCATAGGCGTAATAATTTATTTTATTATTTATTTGATCTTTTTTATTCCTTTTTTTAATACTAAAAGAATAATATTAAAAATGGTACTTGAAGATAATTTTTCACAATACTAAATCAGAACGTTGTTTGTTCTAATTATAGTAAGATTGGTTTTCACAATAAAGAAATTTCAAGTTTTTTTTTTAGTTTTTTTTATCGTGGTCACGAAATTGGTCGTGAAAAATATCAAAATATCTTAAACTTGACAGAGAAACCCGTAGAAAATTGAGTTTGAGAAAAATATAAACATACAATACTCGCTTGTCACGTGTGAATATGTGATATAAGAAATTAAAATCTATAAGGTACTAATAATTCTATTGAAAAAATATAGTACATCTAATTTGCAGTATATGTAATATTACTTTTATTATTATTTGTTTCTATTTTTTATCTGCACAGGACACTAATTTTTTCGTATAAATATATAATATATGTATCAATGCATTATATTGAGATTAGATAAAAATATTTAAAATATATATTAATTTTCC
>BMAC01000023.1:1605252-1641024 GCA_014905375.1 Phtheirospermum japonicum | reverse complement strand
AAAAAAAAAAACACACACACAAAAATGAAAGAAACAAACATACATACTTTAAACATGACATCAACGATAGGTGTTTAAGAGATGGGTTCGAAATTTCGTGGTGTTCCTACTTAGAATTTGGATTGTGCTGCATCTCTTCTCTTCTCCCATCCGCTTTTCTTTCTTTCTTTTTACATAGATTTGGTTAAAATTGTTGAAGATAGAATTAGGGTTTATACCGTCTTAGACTCTTTATTTTCTTTGTTCAATCACTAGATATTCACGATGAAATTACTCAACACGAACGGGGACGACGGTGAGGCTGAAAACACATCATCAGTACAAATTGTTGCTTCGATTGATGGTCTCTTAATAGAGATCCTTCAACGCCTCCCCTTGAAACCACTTGCTCAACTCAAATTAGTCTCCAACCACTGGAATTCCCTCATCTCAGACCCAAAGCTCTATTTTTTGCGTAATCGTCCCGCTGTTGGCCTCATCTTCGAAGGTCTCCGCATTGGTCATGGATATATACATGATACCTCCAATCATCCGCATTCGTATATTATCTTTCTCAACAAATCAATTAGTCCACCGTTTAGAAAAATAACCCCAGTTGAGGACCCTTGGTATCGGCACTGCGAAATCTTGCATTCGTGCAACGGGCTTTTGGTGTGTGCAAGCAATCGAGCGCATAACCTTAGTCGAAAATACTATGTTTGTAATCCCACCACAAGGAAATATTCGGCACTTCCACAAGTACTACTTGAGCATGGTAGAGTATCAAAGCCGGTGATACGTGGGATGTACTTGGCCTTTGATCCTTCCAAGTCTCCTCATTACAAGGTTGTTTGTGTGTTGGGGTTATTAGGGAGTTGGTCGTATTTGTTTGAGGTTTACTCTTCCGAGATGGGTTCATGGAGGAAAGGTGGTGAGCTATTTACGGCCAACGATGATTTTGATTTTGAAGACGGGGTATATTGGAACGGAGCCATGCATTGGGTCAACATAGTAACTAGGCCTTGGGTCCACATAGTTACTAAGCCTCGAGAATCTATATATTTCAATCTTGATTGTGATAAAACGCCGAAGGTTTTCCCGATGCCGCCTTTACAGGATGGGCATTATGATAGACATGAATATTATTTTGGGGAGTCGTGCGATCACTTGCATTTCGTTGACTCTTATAGAATGGTGAGTGAGTTCAATGTGTACGAGATGAAGAGGAATTATTCTGAGTGGTTCGTTAAGTATAAAGTTAATGTTCCCGATGCCAGGTTTTTATATAGATGCACTGTGGTTCGGGGTAAGAATGATGAGGACTCGTTTTTGGTTTTTGTGATAGGGGAAAGAATCGCACGGTACAATTTTGAACAGAAGACTTGTGAAATATTGTGTGACTTTGAACCAACAGACATAGGTCGTCCGGTATCTTCGGGTGCATTTTCGGGTGCAAAACGTTCGTTCCAATACATTGAGTCCCTCTCTTCTGTTCAGGTTTGCTAACTACCGATTTTAGTTTTATATTTAAATTAACAATGCATTTTGAGAATTTCTTGTGGAATTAAGTTATGAAGTAATTTTGAATATTGTCTTGTCTTTTAAATTATGTTTCATGACTTATAGTTGTTATCGTTTCGTGGAAGGTTGTAATCGTCCTTTCTTTTTTTTCAAGACTCCAAAAAATCATGGACATTTACAACATATACATAATATGTGCAGTTGATTTGTGTAACTTAAAAAAAATAAAAATCTGGCTCATAGTTGTTGTGATGACCCGCAAACAGAAATAGTGGGAAATTGTAGATGACAGCGGAATACTAATAAGATTCAAAATATAATATTTGTCATAGTTACAAAATTACCACTGAGGTCTGGTTAGTTTAGTTAAAAAAAACTCAGAAAAGTTTTACCATCTGCGCGCGGTTTGCTTTTGTGTTACATTTTTACCCCAACAGTTACATTGTGTTCCGATTCTTGGCATATTCCAACTTTCGGTATTTTAGTCCTACGAAAAAAGGTATTTTCAATGACTTCAAGGCTTAATCCAACTACGAATTTCAATTTAACGCCTAGCAAACTTTATAGTAAATAAGGTAAAACTCAGTGAAACAATTTCTAGGCATCTAGAACTAAATTCACTCTCTAAACTTATAACTCAACATGATAACAACTAAAGGCATAATCTGAATTCTGTTTACAGTTGGCCTTGATGTGCAGTAATGGAACTACTGAACACGGATATTCTGATTCAAGATCACGTTTGATGTGCGGAACACGGATATTCTAATTCAAGATCACGTCCTTCAAAAGTGATACAAAAGAAAAAATCTGTACTCGACAAATCATTGATGCAATTTCAGCAATATCTGCTCAAGCACCGACTTTGAACAATAAACTGCTTTTTTTTATTGAGAATGAACTAATTTGGTGTTTTCCGTGTTTCTGTTTCTTTTTTAACAGTAATAAAATTTTAAGAAACTGTTATCTGTGCAAAGAGTTCTTATGGTTTGACTCAAGATTGCCAGTCAAATTAATTCGGTTCGGTTTGTAATTACTTGGAAAATATTCAGTAATTTCTGCTCGATCATGATGAATAATATTTCAAAGGACATTAAAATTAAGTTTGATTGGGCATTTCATCAAGGCAACAAATAGTGCACTCTTTTGATCATGAAGACACTAACTTAGTGAAACAATTTTAACTCGCAACAAAGCTCCGCAAATGCATTACTTTGTCAAAAATATTAAAAACAGATATATCTAGCAAAAACTAAACCGAACTGAGACACTCAAATGTACGGTAGTTGAACTTGGAAATACCACGAACCCGACTCATGTAAGATTTCGAAAGTCTTGCAAACAAGATTGGATCGTATGATTTCTCTTCCCTTATCCCACAAAATCAAAAACAAATCCTCGTCCTTCTTACCCCGGACCAGAGTGCATATATCCTAACACCAGTTACTAAAGTCGCTAACTCTGTATTTGACAAACCACTCAGAATAATCCTTCTTCAACTCGAACACGGTGCACTCCGTCCTACTACGAACTATTGGAAGAAGAGTATATAAGCTTGATTAAATAAATGGATGTGATTTTTGATATGGTGTCCATTCATGTACATGTGTATCATTTCATATTGTGCTTTTACATGATTAGTTGTGTTTTTTTATTTATATAATTTAATCCTATAAATAGCCATGTAATTTTTCATTTGTAAGCATGAGTTTTGTACAAGAGAGTTCATTATTAAATTGTGTGTTTAAGAGAAATAAAAAAGAGTGTTTATATATTGTTCTCCACATATTTATTTTTCGCTACGATTTATACATTGAGCCACATTTCCCAACAAAGTGGTATCAAGAGTAAGGTTCGATTCTCTACAAAGACAATGGCCGCAAGTGAAGCATTCACATTTCCGAAACTCTCAAAATCTAACTTCAATCGATGGAGCATTCAAATGAAGACATATCTTGGTGGACAAGATGTTTGGGAAACCATTGAAAGAGAATATGATTTTTCAAGAAATCCTGCTACTTTAAGTCAAGTCGAAAGGAAAGCCTTAAAGGAAACCACGGTAAAAGATCAAAGAGTTTTGTCTATCATTCAACTCGGCATGAATGACAACAATTTTGAAAAGATTTCAAAAGCAACCACTGCGAAGCAAGCGTGGGATATTCTTAACATGCTTTCAAAGGCATTAACAAAGTTAAGAAAGTTTGACTCCAATCACTACGAGGAGAGTTTGAGTCATTAAGATGAAAGAATTCGAAAAAGTATCCGACTACATCTCAAGAGTTGTGACGGTTGTTAACCAACTCGAAAGAAATGGAGAAAAATTAGAAGAAAAGCGAGTTATTGAAAAGGTACTTCGATCTCTTGTGCAGAAATCTGACTACATTGTAATAGCCATTGAAGAGTCGAATGATGTCGAGACCCTTAAATTGAACGATTTACTCGAAAAATACAATTGCATGAAGAAAAATTAAAAAGACGAACGAGAGAACCGGAAGTCGAGCAATCTCTTCAAGTAATGACGATCAATTCCGACCAACATAAATCTAGTAACTTTGGATATCGCGGTCGTAGGAGAGACCGTGGTAGAGGTCGTGGTCATGGACAAGGACGCGGTCATGGACGTGAACGAGGTCAAGAAGAACAAAGTTCATACAAAAATGAAGAGTCATAGTTGGAACCTCGTCAATCACGAGCTCGCGGAAGAGGTGGAATTAATCGTCATCAAAATAAGCGAGATGTCGAATGCTATAATTGTCACAAGTTTGGGCACTATGCTTCGGAGTACCGAAATGAGTCTAGCTTTGAAAAGGCTCATCTTCTCGAAAAAGATTCTAACCAGTCGTTGTTGGCATTGAAAGCATTAATTGAAGAAAAAAATACTTCGTGATACCTCGATTCGGGTGCGAGTAATCACATGTGCGGGCAGAAGCACATGTTCGTTGACATTGATGCTACTGCTGCTAGAAACATCACATTTGGTGATATATCGAAAACTACCATCCAAGAAAAAGGAAGGATTCTCACTCGATTGAAGAGTGGCGATACCAGTTCATCGAAAATGTTTACTATGTACCTGGAATGAAAATAAATATTTTGAGTATTGGGCAATTGCTCGAAAAAGGGTACGACGTGCACATGAAGGGCCAAAGCTTATACCTAAGGAATTCCGAATGGAGATTGATAGCTAAGGTACAAATGTCAAGTAATAGAATGTTCATGTTGAAAATTCAGCACGATATGGCAAAGTGATTGAAAGCGTGTTTTGAAAACGAGTCTTGGTTGTGGCACTTGGGTTCGGCCATATAAATTTTGTTGGATTGAGGATGATTTAGTCCAAGAAGTTAGTGAGAGGACTACATGTGATAAATCATCCTAATCAGATTTGTCAAGGATGTCTTGAAGGGAAACAATATCGACACTCCTTTCCAAAAGAATCTCTCTCAAGAGCGAAGCAACCGCTAGAGCTAATCTATATGCGTACCTATCGAACCATCATCACTCGTAAATAATCGATATTTTCTGACCTTCATTGATGATTTTAGTCGAAATACTTGGGTATTTTTTTTAAAGAACAAGTCAGAGGCGTTTACAACCTTCAAAAGTTTCAAGTATCTAGTGGAAAAGCAAAATGACTATCAAATTAAGGCAATAAGGTCGTATAATGGATGCGAGTTCACTTCAACAGAGTTTCAGAGATTTTGTGAAGAGAATGGTATTCGAAAATCTCTTACCGTTGCTTATTCTCCAATACAAAACGGTGTCGCGGAAAGGAAGAATAAATCAATTATGAATATGGTTCGATGCATATTGAAGAGCAAAGATTTGCCAAAAGAATTTTGGGCAGAAGTTGTGGAATGTGCTGTTTATTTGTCCAACAAGAGTTCGACAAGAAGTGTTCGTGATCAAACACCACAAGAGAAGTGGAGTGGTTTCAAACCAAGTATTTCACATTTGCGAGTATTTGGTAGCATTGCACATGCCACATACCAAATAAAAACAGGAGCAAGTTTGATGCGAAGAGTCAAAAGTATATTTTTGTTGGTTATGATCAAGTATCGAAAGGTTATAAATTGTATGATCCAATTGAAAATAAAAGGAAGTTTAGTCGTGATGTTGTGTTCGACGAAAATAGTTCTTGGGATTGGAGTACTCAAGATAAAGAGCAATATACATTTTACCATTTTGAGCCTATTTTGAAAGAAGTCGAAGAAGAGCCGATGGAGCCTTTGAGTCCTCCATCGCCACCCCCATGTGATCAACCTTCATCGGAAAGCGAGAGTTCAAATAGTGGGTGACCTCAAAAGACAAGATTGTTGAGAGAAATTTACGAGCTCAATGAAAAACCAAACTTGTTCTGCTTGTTTGCTGATACTGAGCCCATAAACTTTAAAGAGGCGTCAAAGAGTCAAAAATGGAAGAAGCCATGGATGATGAGATTAGTGCAATTAAGAAGAATGAAACTTGGAAACTTTCTTCTCTTCCAAAAGGCATCTATTGGAGTCAAATGGGTTTACAAGGCGAAAAAAAATTCAAGATGAGAGATAGAATGATACAAGGCAAGACTCGTAGTCAAAGGATACAAACAAAAGGTTGGAATTGACTATGATGAAGTTTTTATCCCCATACCTCGTTTGGAAACTATCCATTTTTTGATATCTTTAGCAGCCCAAAAGAAGTGAGAAATAGCACAAGACGGGGTTTGTTCAACTTGGAGATGCCTTTACGTCTGTGCAGTTAGCTGATTTGTTTACAAAAATTATTGGTAGCGTTCGTTTTCAGTTTTTACTGTCCAAAAGTTGGGCAGGTGTTCTTTAAACCATGTCCATCATGAGGACGGGGTGTTAATATATTAAGTATCATGTTTCTGATAATTTGTTATAGCATAATCACATTTCCTTCACATAGAAACGTGCAATATTCCTATTCGACAATTGTGTACATACGGTGCATTGGGGCCTATATATTCCATTTCTTGTGTGTAATTTCATTTTGAGATTTTTAAAAATTCAGAATCTTATTTCCCGATTACTCTCTAGAACTTGTGGCGTCTTCCCCGTCCCATAACAATTTTGGTCGGGCCTGGGCCATAGAATACCAGGCTAAAATAAACCAGGCCATTTTTGGCTCGGCCCCCCAATTTGGACAATATTCTACATTTTGGCCCAATAGACCCAACCCGGCCCATTGTCGGCTTATACACAATAGCAAACATAGGAATCTCAAAGACCTAATTACAAAAGTAATTCTTTCCCAGCCCTCTAAACAATATACAAAAAGCATGAAACCCAACGCCGAGATTGCCCAAAACACAGACGAAAGATCATCGCACCCGGAAATCGCCGACGATCTTTTAACAAGTATTTTTCCACTCCTCCCCATAAGATCCCTTATTCGTTTCCAATCAGTATCCCGACACTGGCAATCTCTCATCACCGATCCCCATTTCCTTCATACACGAAATTCGAATCCCAACCCACCAACTGTTGGCCTCATCTTCCCAATCCCCAACGAAGCTCGCGGTATCTCACGCGGTTATGCATACGTCGTCCCTTTCGACAAATCATCATCGTTTCGAAAACTGCACTTCACTTGTACGTCAGCTTCGCCCTGGAAAATCAAAATTATAAATTCTTGCAACGGACTCTTAGTCAGTGCCGTCAAAGAGTTTTACCACAGTGCATGGGGTTACTATATATGTAATCCCACCACCAGTAAATATGCAAAACTTCCAAAAATAGACGGAAAATGTGATTGGATGTTGAAGGGACAAGATTGGATGTGCTTGGCTTTTGATCCCTCCAAGTCCCCTCATTACAAAGTCGTTTGTGTCCGCCAATATAAATTTCTAGTTTACTCGTCCGAGACGGGTTCTTGGGAAAAACGAGGCGAGCCCTTTACGGCCAAAGTCAATTTCGAGGAAGGGGGTATATTGGAATGGGGCCGTTCATTGGATCGGCTATAATATGTATAAAGAATCTATTTATTTCAATCCTGATAATGACCAGATGCCTCGGGTAATGCCAACACCGCCTATCTATTGGAGACCCAGTTATTTTGGGGTGTCGGGTGATCACTTGCTATTATTTCTATTATTTGATACAAGATACGTGTATGAGGTGAAGAGGGATTATTCTAGATGGTCTGCCAAGTACAGTGTCGATATTCCAAGTCCAATTGTCGTGAGGGACTCTACTATATGTAGTCTTGTGCGGGGTAACAATGACGAGGACACTTTCTTGATTTTGAATATTTGGGGAAGAATCTTACGATTCAATCTAGTTGGCAGGACTATTGAGATGGTGCATGAGTTTAAAGACTCTGACATTGGAGGATACAACCGGCATAAAATCTCTGGATGCAATATTTCCGTTGCACTACATTGAATCCCTTTGTTCTGTTTAGTTTTTCTAATTTTTTAAATCATGAAGTTGTTTGGATTTTTTTTTGTTATTCAAATTATGCCGCCTTGTGGTTGCTATCATGCTTCTTTTGTTATTGAAGCTATAATTATTAAAAAGATTAATAAAACAAAATAAAAATCCTGGCTGATAGTTATTGGGATAATTGAAAACTGGAGACGAAAGCGGTTTTGACTGAATATTTAATATTTGTGATCTGAACCTGAGTGCATAGAGAAAACGAGTCACCGACACCATAAACGAACGAACAACTATGTACTTACAAATCATTCAGTTCAGAATAATCCACATATCATTCAGTTCAGAATAATCCCTCTTCCAATACTTACAAATCATTCAGTTCAGAATAATCCACGTATCATTCAGTTCAGAATAATCCCTCTTCAGTGGTGCAAGTTTAGGAAATTTCTTCTGCACATTATTGGGGATTCATACGATCACTTGCATTACATTGATACATTACGAGGAGAGATTATTCTAAGTGGTTCTTAAGTAGAGAGTTGATATTTCGAATGTTGTTTCTCATTTTGGGTTTTCTAATATGTATTGTTGGGGTCAAGAGCACCTTGGTTCTGCATATTGGTTGACAATGAGTTTGGCAATGTAGGATATAGTCTTGTTCACGATCACTGGACTATGAAATCATACATGCATGGTTGATGGTTTTCTAAATTACATTTACCTATTATTTTTCATTTTTAAATACCAAACAATTTCGATTGTTTTGTTTTTAAGGGGTTGTCTCGTACGTAAATTGTTGTACGAATTTTCGAAATTCCCGCAAATCATGGACTGAATTACGAATTCTATTTTCTTGTTAACTATAAGACTAAATTGAAAATTTAAAACTGGAACAGGACAAATTTTTGACAAATCAATCTTTCATATAGGCATACAGAATCAAATTTACAATTTCATCAATTATTGTATAATGTGTGTTTTTGGCTATGTTTTCTGCTTATCAGACAGCTTTCCTGTTGGCAACGCTATTTACATTATTTGCATTGAGGGATATAGTTGCCAGGCATATGACGAAGTTGACGAACTCTGATTTATCTGGTTTCTTTGTGACAAGTGATTCCGAATTTAGATCCTTTAATCTTATTAATATTTAGAGAATCAGAATTCCCAGTATTTTAACACTTCAAAAATCAATATTTCCGTGCCCCATAATTTGAAAGACAAACAATCTAAAATGTATTATTAGGATTCAAAAGATCCTTTAATCTTATTAATATTTAGAGAATCAGAATTCCCAGTATTTTAACACTTAAAAAATCAATATTTCCGTGCCCCATAATTTGAAAGACAAACAATCTAAAATGTATTATTAGGATTCAAAAGCCACGATAAAATATCACGCGCAAAAATTAAACAGAACAAAGGGACTCAATGTACTGTAATGGAAAACCTGCACACGGAGTTGAGATTCTTTGCTCGGACTCAGCATCACATATGGTTTCAGCACCCTCAAGATCACATATGGTTTCAAAAGTCTTGCGAACAAGATTGTGCCGTACGAGCTTTCCCCTAGTCCACGTAACCAAGAATGAGTCCTCGTCTTTCTTTCCCCGAATCACAGTACATGACAAAACTAAACGGTCGACAATACACGAGCAATCAACTTTGTACTTGACAAACCACTCAGAATAATCTCTCCTCAACTCGTACACATTCAACTCCATCGCTGTCTGAAACTCTTCAATGTAATGCAAGTGACCACAGGACTCCCCGAAATAATAATGAGTGCTTAAAGGATAATCATTGAGGATAGGCGGTGTTGGCATCTCCCGAGGCATCTGATCATTATTAGTATTGAAATATAAAGATTTCTCCGACTTAATAAAGCTGATCCAATGGATGGCTCCGTTCCAATACACCCCACGATAAAAATGGACGTAGGCCATGAAAGGCTCGCCACATTCTCTCCAAGAACCAGTCTGAGACGAGTAAACCACAAGCCGATCCTGTAACTTCGGTTTAAACTGTAATGTCTGGACACAAACAACACTGTAATGAGGAGACTTAGAAGGATCAAAAGCCAAATAAGCCATGTTCCGCATCCGGCCTCGTGGGTTTATTTGAGGAAGCATGAAATATTTATTAGTGGTGGGATTACAGACGTATTATGTCATGTTAGGGTCATGGATACCATTACCGTTTCTTTTACAGAGTAAAAGTCCGTTGCAAGAACTAAGAATTGTACAAGGCCAAGGGGCAGCGAACTTCAATGTTCTGATTGGTAGACTGTTAAAAGAGACGACATATGCGTCTGAAGGTCTAGATACACAGTTACCAGTAGCCGTTCTGTAAGGATCTGGAAAGATGAGTCCAGCCGCAGGATTGGGATTTTGATTGCGCAAAAAAGTGAATTTGGGATCAGAGATGAGAGAATCCCAGTGCTTGGAGACTAATTTGAAGCGGACAAGTGGTTTCAATGGGAGGCGTAGGAAAATCTCTATTAAGAGATCATCAATCGAAGAAACAATTTGCGCCGATGATGTTTCTTTTGGGCCGAGGAGTTTCATGTCTGCAGGGGAATTAGAGGATTTAGAAGAAACCGGAATATATATATAGATGCAAACCCTACTAAAAATAAAAAAAATATGTTAGAGATAAATAAAGTGTTATGACTAATAAATACTAGGAGCAACTGTCAATTCTGACCGCTCAAATAATCCAACTTTAAATATATAATTAAAAAGTTATATCTATTAAAATAATAATAATAATTTAAATAATATAGTAATAATATCGATAACCAATACCATTACTACTATCCCCATCCCACCCCCACCCGTAGT
The DNA here is from genome assembly GCA_014905375.1 of Phtheirospermum japonicum. Classification (NCBI taxonomy): domain Eukaryota; kingdom Viridiplantae; phylum Streptophyta; class Magnoliopsida; order Lamiales; family Orobanchaceae; genus Phtheirospermum; species Phtheirospermum japonicum. The sequence goes on along the minus strand of BMAC01000023.1, from coordinate 1,630,301 downwards.
CCATTGAAAAAATATAGTAAGATTTTTTATTTTATTTTTTTCGAAAAAATATAAAGTAAAAAAATTTTACTATAATATAAGAAATTTACTGTAAAAAATCTCTTATTTTCTCGATCATAAGGTATGAAATTTTCATTATAAAGTTAGAATTTTCTTTCATTTTTGAACATGAAGTAAGAATTTATCTTTTTTAGTAAATAAAATAAGAAATTTAATTAAAAAAAAAACTTTTCGAACATAACGTAATAAGTTTCCTTGTTTTACAAGATATAAAATAAAAAGTTCTCTTAACTTTTTGAATATAAATTTAGAACTTTTATTATAAAGTAATATATTATATAAATTTTATTAAATAAAAAATACATAATAATAATTTGATATCAAACAGTTTTTTTTTCTTTTTCTTTGTTTGGGCAAAAAACAAGAGAATATGTGTTAATAAGTAACAAATAGATAAACAACATTTGCACAATATATAAATTTTTGCAATTAAGTAAATAATTCTTGCCATCAAATAGGAGTTTTTGAAAAATAATTAAGAAATTTATGGATATATAATAAAAAACTCGTAAATGTAATAAATATTCGGATATACAGCAAGAAACATTTTTAAAGCTTAAAGTTCTAATCAAACTTAAGTTCAGAGATGATGGCATGCTGATGTGTAAAAATCAACTGAATTGACAATAAATAAAACTCCACGGATTGCAATGGATTTGAGTTTGTTGGGCCAGGTTTGGTGGATTGGGCGCTCTTGTATCATGGTCGCAACTGGACGTTACAGCATATAGGGCAGTAGCACCCTCTTTGGGATTTCAACCAAACTAATCATTTGATCCGACACTTTTACTATTAAAGTTATCACCAAACTGATTCTCGTCTATGTCTTGATCTGTATCCTGATCGGTGAGTAACTCTTCTTCTGCATCATCATTTGTCTCATCAAAAAGATCATCCACATCATTATCATTGGTGTCATGCAACTAGAAATCGACATCATCCAATTAAATTGGATTGCGTGTATCTACAACTTGAAATGATTGCTCTGGTAGAGGCTCGATAAACTCAACATTTGATCTTGCCTTGATTTTACACGTTGAACACTAGTCAAACTTATCTCTCGTTTCAAACTTGGGTACGCACAATAGTATATTTGTACGGTTTGGGAATCAAGTACGAAAGGTTCATATCGATTCAACCTACGCTTATGATTGATATCGACAAGCTTATAATGTAGATGAACTTTTGTGCCTGTAGGAGTTGGATCAAACCATTCACACTTGGACAATAGTGTGTTTTTCTCCATTCGAACAGTGTATTTGAGATGCACAATTTCTATGAGACTACCGTAATAATCATACTCGGTTGCCCCATAGTTTGACCCTTTAATGTATACTCCACTGCTCGATGTTGCTTTATTAGATCTGTGCTCCATTGTGTGAAATATATAACCATTTATCTTACATCCAGTATAGGTTTTCACACATCTTGATGGACCTCATCTAGGCTCCTAATGTTCACGTCGATCACATTGTTGGAACGATCTCTAGCCTATGACATTGAAGAATTATTTTTAATTTTGGAAATATATTAGATAAATACACACGGTAATTAAATGATATGCATTTAGGTACCGAACGTCTTACGTAATGTTTGAACCAATCGGCAAATTCATTTTCTAATTTTTCGTTGAGCCTATCATCAGTAATGTTTGGTTGGAGATGTTCAATGCTCTTCGTGTAAATAATACATCCTTCGTTAGACAATTGAGTAAAAAAAATATTAGTATATATAATATATATATATATATATATATATATATATATATATATATATATATATACACATACATTTATAGTATAAATGGAAAAGATTATTCATACCTAACATATTCTTGGACCTCGTCACAATTTAGCAACACGTATATCCTTGCAGCGTTGTATTCTGGTTCAGTTAGGAATCTTTTTCCCTTTGTACCAAACGCCTCCCCATATTTCTTAAACACCGAGGGAATGTAATCAGCGTCATCCACACCCTAATTATATAATATCCCAAAATTATACAATTATCCCTAATATAATTCCTAATTATATAATTATCATTAAATTAAACCCTAATTGAAGAATAATTACGTAATTAACCCTAATTTAATTAAAATACGCAATTAACCCCTATTTTAATTATAATTAGGTAATTAACCTTAATTGAATTGTAACTAAATAATTAACCCCTAACTAGGCAATTAGATCCCAATAAACCTAAATTTCAAACCCTAATCCCTAAACAAACACTAAACTAAACACTAATTATAATAATTAGTAAACAATAAATATATAAAAAATATACAATAAATATACAAAAATAAAAAAAAAAGTTGAAAAAACAAAAAAAAAACTTACCTTGTGTAGTGGCGGGTGGCGGGTGGAGGGCGGGTAGAGGGCGGGTGGAGGTTTGAGATCCGGAGGTGGCGGGTGGCAGGAGAGTTGTGTGTGGTGGTGCGGCGGCAGCGGTGGAGGCTGGAGGTTGGAGCAGGCGGTGTCAATTGTTGGAGGTTGGAGCAGGCGGTGAAGGCCAAGCGTAAAACCAAGTGAGGCAGAGGGGGGTAGCCCACTACTATTTAGGTCGTGGGACAGACGACACAAGGACCCTCGGAAATCCCCTCGGTTTTCAATTTTCTTTCAATTTCTTATTTAATTTTAAAAAATCGAGGGGAATAATTTCCCTCGGGATTTCCGAGGGGATCCTAATTCTCATCGGTTTTTCCGAGGGGAAAATCTTCCCCCGTTTTTTTTAATTTAAAAAAAGGAAAAAATAAAAAACGCGTATTTAACGATCAACACCCAATCCTCGTGATCCCATGACATCGAGACGCACCCCGTGCCACCTTCACAAAATCACGACGCTTCGTCGCTTCGCATTTCCAACCGAACAAGTTGATCGATCGATCTTATTTTATTTGTTGGTCGAATTACACGACACGTGTAAATAGGCACATGCTCGTTGATATTTTTCAATCGAAATCGGGTGAAAACCACTCCACTTGCCTAAAATGAAAGGATTTGTTTTATTTTTACGATCTTTCTATTTTTTTCTTTTCATTTAATTTTAAAAATGCCGAGGGGTAGATATTCCCATCGGGATTTCTGAGGGGATCCTAATTCCCCTAGTTTTCTCCGAGGGAAAAATCTTCCCCTCGGTTGTTTTAATTAAAAAAATCAAAAATTAAAAAAATAGAAAATACGTATTTAACGATCAACACCCGATCCTCGTGATTCCATGACATCGAGATGCACCCCGTGCCACACCGTTCATAAAACTATAGGATTTTTTTTTATTTTTACGCATTTTCTATTTTTTTTTCAATTTTTTTATTTAAAATCGAAAAAAATAGAAAACGGATATTTACCGATCAACACCCGATACTCGTGGTACCATGATATCGAGACGCACCCCATGCCACACCATTCGTAAAATGATAGGATATATTTATATTTTTACGTATTTTCTTTTTTTTATTTTTTATTTAAAATCGAGAAAAATAGAAAATGCGTATTTACCGATCAACACCCGATTCTCGTGGTTCCATGACATCGTGACGCACCCTGTGCCACCTTCACAAAAAAGGTGTTGAAATAGGCACGATCGAAGGATAAGGCGGCACTATACATGTTGTTTCGATCCGTCGACTAGTCGGGATTTGAGAAGATTGTTGGTGCAACTACTTCAAAAGAAGCGTGGGACACTTTAGAAAGAGTGTTCAAAGGAGCCGACCGAGTCAAGAAAGTGTGCCTCCAAACTCTTTGTAGTGAGTTGGCGAGCAAGAAGATGAAGGAGTCAGAAATTGTATCTGACTATATCACGCGTGTACAAATCGTGGTAAACCAACTCAATCGTAATTGTGAAACATTAACCAATGCTCGGATTGTGGAGAAGATTTTGAGATCATTAACCGACAATTTTGAGAATGTTGTGTGCGCGATAGAAGAGTCAAAGGACCTTGCGACGCTCACAGCTGATGAGCTTGCCGGTTCTCTTGAGGCACACGAGCAACGAAAGGAAGAAGAAGAATGAGTCGCTCGAGGAAGCGTTGCAACCCAAGGTGACTATCAAAGATGATAAGGTACTTTATACTCAAAACTTTTGTGGTAGAAGGCACGGTCGTGGAGGTCGCAACAATAGTCGTGGTGGTGGAGGCCGCAGTCGAGGTGGATACCATGAGGATAAGGGGCAGTCAAGCCAACAAAATTGGCGAGGTAGAGGACGTGGTCGTGGAAGATGCGGTCGGTCAAATCACTCGAAAGACGAGTGCTACAACTGCGGTAAGCATGGACACTACGCAAAAGAATGCAAATCAAATATCGAGTGCTATAATTGCGGTATGTTTGGGAAATATGTAAATGAGTGCTATTCCGTAAAAAAGGTATAAGAATATGCTAATTTAGTCGCGGAAGACGAGACAAGAGAAGATGGTGTTCTCATGATGGCCTACAAAATTATCGTTTTTGACAGCGACACGGTGAGGTATCTCGATACTGGTGCTAGAAATCACATGTGCGGGCATAATTAAGAACCTATCAAGGAGATGCGAGAGGTTGAATATCGACACGTGTTATTCGGAGATGCGTCAAAGATCAAAAAAGGCCAAGGTATGGTTCACTATTTGCAAAAAGATGATACAGAAGGTTCAATAGAGGAACTTTATTACGTATCGATGTCCACTTATGGAGTTAGATGATCAAACACCGCAAGAGGCATGTAGAGGACAAAAGCCATTAGTCTCTCATCCCTAAGTGTTTGGTAGTGTGGCTTATGCACACGTACTGGATGAACGAAGAACTAAGCTCAAAGATAAAAGTAAAAAGTATATTTTTATTGGGTATGATGAGAAAACAAAAGGATACAAGCTACTCGACCCGATAAGCAAGAAGGTGATGGTGAGTCGTGATGTGCGAGTAAACGAGTCAAGTGAGTGGGACTGGAACATTTAACGGAGGTTATCATTGAATTTAAAGAATCATTCATCGTTGCACCAACATATTTACCAACAAACTCTGAAACTACCGATGATGAAGACGAGCCAAGACAACCAAGGATGCGAAGCATGCAAGATTTGTACGATTCAACAAGTGAGGTGCATTTACTTTCTCTTTTGGTGGATGACGAATTTGAGGAAGCGGTACGAAATGAGAAGTGGCAAGCAGCTATGAATGAAGAAATAAAAGCAATCGAGCGAAACTGAACTTGGGAGCTAGTTGAATTGCCAAATGAAAGTCAACCCATTCAAGTAAAATGGGTATACAAAAAGAAGATGAATGCTCAAGGCGAGATAGAGCAGTATAAGGCAAGGTTAGTTGCAAAAGGCTATCGACAAAATTATGGGATAGACTATGATGAAGTCTTTGCCCCGGTTACAAGAATGAAGACGATTCGACTTCTCATTGCTCATGCAACTCAATTCAAATGGAATTTTTTTCAAATGGATGTCAAGTCAGCCTTTTTGAATGGGTGAGCAACCACCCGGTACATAAAAATTGGGGAAGAAAAGAAAGTGTTGAAATTAAATAAGGCACTTTATGGGTTGAAACAAGCACCTCGAGTTTGGAATACCCGCATCGACACTTACTTCAAGAAGAACGGGTTACTCAATGCCCATACGAGCATGCTCTATACGTGAAAAAGAATAATGGTAATTTGGTCATTGTCGCTCTTTATGTTGATGACCTCATCTTTACGGGGAACAATGGTGAAATGATAGACGAATTTAAAAGAGAAATGACTCGGGAGTTCGAGTTGACGGACTTGGGTTTAATGAAATACTTCCTTGGTTTGGAGGTTAGACAAGAAAACACTGGGATTTTTGAGTTACAAGAAACATATGCGAAAAAAATTCTAAAAAGAAATAGAATGACGGACTGCAACTCGGTATTTACACCAATGGAACCAGGGGCAAAACTTTCTAAGTTTGATGGTGGAGAACAAGTAGATGCGACCAAATACCGAAGTCTAGTTGGGAGTCTTCGCTATCTAACATGCACAAGGCCAGATCTTTCTTTTAGTGTTAACATTGTAAGTCGATTCATGGAGGAGCCGATTTATTCACATTAGAAGGCATTGAAGTGTATCCTTCGCAACATCCAGGAAACGATGTCACTCGGGTTATTTTACTCAAAAGCATAAGATTACAAACTAGTTGGCTATTCCGACAGCGATTGGTGAGGACACATAGACGATCAGAAAAGTACCTCGGGATATGTGTTCTTTATGGGAGATACTGCGTTTACTTGGCTTACAAAGAAGCAACCAATCGTGACGCTCTCAACATGTGAAGTTGAATATGTAGTTAGGGATGGCAATGGGTAGGGTATGGGTAGGGTACTGAAATATCCATCCCCATACCCGCATTTTAAAAATATACCCGTCCCCATCCCCATACCCGTGTGGGTAGCAAATCTTATACCCATCCCCGTACCCTATGGGTACTTTAGTACCCAGACCCAGACCCATTACCCGCATGTTAACAACCGGCAAAAAGTGAAATTAAAAAAAATATTGATTAAAACTTAAATCACAGTTCAATAAAATAACTAATAATAATTAATGCTTTATAAAAATCCACAAATAAGGAAATATTATGAATCATATAATTCAATACCACACCACTAAATCATCAAAATTTAAATGTGAACCTCCGACACTCTCCACAACTTGCCAAATAATTATTGATGTCATTTACTAATTACTTCTTGTCAAATAAAAATTTATAATACAAATTGGAAAGATTACAAAATTTATTTTACCTTATATTTAAAATCTGAGTTTTGAATATATTACAAATGTTTACCTTTAAATTATATATATATATATATATATATATATATATATATATATATATAAAATTACTTATATTGTATGTATGGGTTATGGGGTGGGGTGGGTACTAAAGTACCCATACCCGTGCCCGTACCCAATAAATATTGTGGGTAATTATCCATACCCGTGCCCATACCCATTAGATGGGTATTTCCCCTACCCATCATGGATAATTTTTGCGGGTACCCATCGGATCCATTACCCATTGCCATCCCTATATGTAGCAGCATCTTGATGCGTATGTCATGCGATATGTCTTAGAAATTTGTTGAGCGAGATAGAGCTAAAGCAACTAGGAATAACCGTGACTAAAGTTGACAACAAATTAGAAATTGAGTTGGCGAAGAACCCAGTGAACCATGAAAGAAGCAAACACATCGACGTTCGTTTTCATTTTATCCGAGATCATGTGAAGGAAGTATAGAATTGATGCATGTGTCAAGTCAGGAACAAGCAGCGGATATCTTCACAAAGTCGCAACCGAAAGTACTTCTCGACATATGCACGAAGCTGATTGGCATGACGGATGGTTTAAGCATTTAAGTTTATGGGGGAGTTTTATTGAATATACTTTAAACGTTTTTTTTTAATGAGTTTTAAATTTAGAAGTTAAAAGGGCAATAGTTTGTGTAATTGAAAGGCCAAGAGTTTGCTATTTTGGGCGGCAATCCACATCGAAGTAATGAAAGTGAAGGACCTACGACAATGACGGAATGTCCTGAATAGTCGACCCGTTTGCCAAGCAGAGTCTCACGAAATCTTTTGTGTAGATGAAAGATCAAATGATTCCTATCATATATATAAAGAGCATGTTGTTTCATTTGAAAATATAAGAGAGAAAAATATTAAAAGATAATTTGATAAAAAAAAAAAGAGTTAGAGAAGGATTTTATCTCCCTTCCCTCCACTCAAATATATATCTTATTCTCAATAGCCAAATAGTTGAAACAAGCTCTCAAAAAATTTGATTCATTCTAATATTCGTAGTTTAATTAATTGAATGGTATGATGACTGATCTCTTGAGTTCTTTTTTAACTGCATTGCCAGTGTGATTTGTTAGCTAATTCCGACCCACAGTAAAAAAGTAGTACTGTTTTAGTAGGCATAGATACATGTTTTCGTCCTCAAATTTCGACTATCGATAGTTTTAGTCTTCCGGAGTAGTCACAATATGATTTTATTCCAATATTTTCTATATAACTGCATACATTTAATTAGGCCAATTTGAGTACGTAGGAAGTGTATGATTCTATACCTGGGATTGTCAATGGTTCGGATATTGCGCTTTTTAATAAAATAAAATACTAAATAAAATAAAGAATCTACATTCGTGTAAACTCAACTTACGAATTGCATGGACATTGAATAATATATTGTTATGTTATGTGGGTCAATTTGCCAAAGTTAAACATCACCAGGGCTCCCTGTAGTTTATTGTTCTATTCTCATATCTTAAAGAACATTTTTTTTTCACCAAGTAACTGAATATACCAGATCAACGTCATACATTTAATGATGGCATCATCACATTACTATTTGTGCCTATAAATTGCCTCAGATCTGGAGCAATGCAAATTTCTGCATTTTAATTTGGTGCCCATAATTTAACAGGGGTGACATTTTCTATTACACATACTAGTTTTTTAGTGTTCATAGAATAAGGTAAAAAAAAAAACAAAAAAAAACTGAGGTTTTGGGCTAATTATAAGAAAACCCAACAATTTTTTAAAATTATAAAAACTCCCTTGAGGTTTGATTCCGCCTTACATATCTACCCTTCATAAGCAAAAAAAATATTTCAAGTAAACCCTTTATATTGACAGAATATTTAGGTACCCCCTTAAGTATTAATAAAAAACATATAGTGGTGTTAATTTTCAAAAACTTGTGGGCTTTTTGTAATTAACTCAAACCCCAGAGTTTCTTTTGTAATTATCCCAAAACAAATATAACATAGAAGGGCAAATACAGAGTGTTTCCAACACTTTACTCTAAGTTTCAGTGCAGATCACAGAATCTACTGCTCTGATTATTAATGACTAACTCGGTAATTGTTAGCATCGACAAATCACTAGTCTATACTGAAATCACAACATTACTAAATCCATAATCGCAAATATGCTGAAACAAAGGTTCAGTTTAAGAGTGACACAAGAACATGCATGTGTATCGTATGCTGATGAGAGCATACAATTGCCAGAGAATTAAGTCTGTATTAAACGAGAGCATATCACGAACATGATCACCAGAAGTAGTTAACGGCCTCGATCGTTACACCAGTTTCATCAAGTTCTCCACATCAGCTGACTTGAGTGGCTTTGGAATGAACATTGCAGCTCCAGCTTTCAAGCACCTAAATATTTGTTTCCGAGAAATCATGTACATATTAGGGATATGTGATTATAACAATATACAGTCATAACTAAGAATATTGACTGAAAAATAGCTAGAAAGTTATTATTACTCGTGAGCTCGAGTAGTCTCAGCATCAGATGACACAATGACAACAGGCACATCCTTAGTAGCAGCTGATTCCTGCTTGGAACAATAATAGTAAGGCAAATTATAGACAGAAATTCCAAAATTAAATACCTGAACCTGACGATAATTAGATCACAAACCTTGATTTTCTTGAGTAGCTCGTACCCAGTCATACCAGGCGGCATGTGATAATCTGAGCAAACCAGGTTCACCTTTGGGATCTGCTTGAACAAGAACAAAACGTGCGTTTTTTCGTTTTTAGACGAAAATTGTAAGCAAAGTCATTTTTCAAGATAGTAATCTTGCGCCATCACACTAGATAATCAACAGTCAACCAAAATTATATATATATCAAAGTCAAAAAAAAAAGGAGAAAAAGAAAGATATACAGTAATCATGGAGCTCTGCTTGTCATCAACTAAGCCAAGGAACTCCAAAGCCTGCAACCCACTTATAGCAGTAGTCACTGAAAAAAAAAAGAGTAGAACAAATAATAAAAAATATTATGTATTCAAGGCAGAGTTTCCACTGTTAACATGATGTGTAATCTATTCAACAAAACACAATGAATTTCTATAATTTAAATTACAGCCACAAAAAAAAAAAAAGAAAGAAAGAAAGAAAGAAAGAAAAAAGAAAAAAGCAACTGCCTTAAGCTTGTTAAGTTTAACGAAATGAGTTTGAGCTTATAACTTTTAAACTAGATAAATCTCTGTCTAAGCTTGTTGAACAGATTACACACTTCTTGGGGTTAAGCTTCATCAGGTATTTCCTTAAGGTGGTCAAAATTTCCTCTAGTTCAGTTATGTGCCAAATTGCCTTTACACTTTTAACTAACATGTCATCGACATATATCTCCATATTTCTCCAGAGCTGATCTTCGAACATTTTATCTACTAATCGTTGATATGTGGCTCCAGTATTCTTGAGCCCAAAAGGCATGACCACATAACAGTATGTTCCCTTCGGCTCGGGCTTATGTAACTAACCATCTTCCAGTCTTCCCGAGCCAACCTGATTGGGTGGTATCCCTGGGATGCATCCATGCTAAGCAATTTGCATCTTGAAGTGGAGTCCACCATATTTTTCTGAACGTTAAATAAATTTTATAGATCAAAAGAGAATATACAGCACGTTACAAGTGGAAGCCACAAGTCGGCTCCTCACTTGCAAAAATCGGGCAAGCATAAATAAAAAAGAGGGGCACACGTTGGCTCCTCACTCCATGGAATCAAAACTATCGAAAATAAGCTTAGCATTCTCCAAGTGCTTTCTTCTCAAGGTCGCCTAAAACATGTGGGTAATGGGCAAAGACCGACTTGTACACATGCGTCTTGATTTTCTCGATGATGCGATCAATGTGTGGGACCTCATTCTCAAAGTCTTCCTATTCTGGTCGGCCCAAATGTGGTAGACCGTGGCCGCCAAGGCTGCTTTCGGAGTCCACCATCTTGTCTATCCTTGGTAGTTGATAGTGATCTTTAGGATAAGCACGGGTGAGATCCCTAAAATCAGTGCACATCCTCCAGTCTTCTTCTGTTTTTGGCACTAGTACAGTATTGGAGAGCCATTTTGGGAATTGTATATCTCCCGGATGTGCTCTGCTCTTAGCAGTTTCTCCACCTCGGCCTTGATTATGGCTTCTTTCTCTTGGCCAAAGTTTTGCTTCTTCTATTTTATGGTTTTGTGAAATGACTGGTGTTCAGGCGATGCTCGGCTATCTCTGGCTCGATACCCAGGTCTTACGGTGAACATGCGAAGACGTTGGCGTTAGCTCGTAAAAAAGCTACCAATTCTACTAAGGTCTCTGGACTTATCGTCATTCCTACACATAGGACCTTGCTACTATCTCTTGGCACTACCTCTACCAACATAATGTTCTCCCTTGGTTGAGCCTATTCAGGCATTACCTTCGCTATTCTGACCTTTTTAGTCTTTCTTTCATCATCTGCTCTCCTGACGCTTTCTGCGTAAGACCTCCCCGATGTATATTAATCCCCTTTTACTTGTTCCACGCCCTCCCCTAAAGGGAATTTAATTTCATGTAGTAGATAGAGATTACCGCTTGGAACTGACTCAAGGATGGCTGACCTAACATGGCATTATAAGAAGACGGCGCGCATCTGCCACCAGGAAACATACCATTTTGGTTTCCGTAAAAGGCTCCTCTCCTAATGAGACAAGCAACTTCACCACACCAACCGGTTGTAGGGTTCCTCCTGCAAATCCTACAAGAGAGGTCATGACTTCTTCCAATTCTAAATCTCTATTTAACTTCTTATAACAGTCATAAAATAAGATATCTGCAGAGCTTCCTGTATCCACAAAAACTCTGCGAACATTGTAATTAGCAATTGTGGCCGTTATTACTAGGACATCTATAGGTGGTGCTAGAATATAGTCCCCGTCTTTTGATCACAAGAAGATGCTCGGGCTTGGTCCAAGTTTCTTGACCTCTTGTGTTTCCCTCGGGATTTCCCTTACAGCGCGAACATAATTTTTTTGTGCTCGATGTGATAGTGTGTCCACGGTGGCTCATGTAATCATCTGGATCTCTCCTCAAACCATTTGGGATTTTTTTTCCCCTTTGCCTTCATTGTGGTCACCCTTCCATTCACGTCTGGGGCATAACACTGTTCTTTCCTATAGTGCTCAGGTTTTAAATTCTCTTTCCTTCCATGTACGAATTCTTTCAGATGGCCTGCTTGCACCATCCGCTCAATCTCATCCTTCAAGTGTGTGCATTGGTCACTGTCATTATCATATTCGTTATGATATCTGCAAAATTTATTAAATTTTTCCTTCCTCAGCTTCTAGGATACGTCCTTGGCCATTTGAGTTCGGGATGTCGCTTGATAGTTTGGAGGATTTCTCCTTGAGGTGATGCCAGGGGTGTGTAACGTCAAATATAGTGCCTTGCCTCTAAATCATTCCTGGATTTCTTGACTTGAGCCCTTTACTCCTTATCAGTTCGGTCTCTCTGTCTATCCTCATCGTCTTTTAATATTAGGGCTTTTCCCAAATGTATATATTTTTTGCCCTTGCCAACAACTCACCAAACGTACGCGCTGGCTTAACCACCAATGATTGAAAGAACTCTCCTCTCCTCAGCCCTTGAGCTAGGGCATTGATTAGAAGTTCCTCAGAGGATGATGGTACCTCTAACTTAGCATCATTGAAGCATTTTATATATCCGCGTAAGCCTTCTCCTTATTTTTGCTTTATGCTGAATAATTCTAAGGCATCTCCTGATTTTTTCTACAACTAGTGAATTGATGATGGAACGCCAAGTTGAACTCTTCAAAGCTCTTATCGAGCGAGGTGGCAATTGACAAAACTAGAGCTGAGCCGAATTAGTAAAGGCTGTGGGGAAGACTCGACACATTACTACATCCAAAAACTTGTGCAAGGCGGACGCATTCTCGAACCGGCATAGGTGACCCCATGGGTCTGGCTTCTCATTGTATTCAAAGCCCAAGGACTGATAAGAGTCTAGTAAGTCATCTATCATGACATTCTCAGTAAATGGGGTTCTCTGGCGCATTTGTCCTGCCAAGTTACCTGAAATTTTTTGCTTCACCTCTTTGAACTCTTCCTGTAAATTTTACATTTATTCAATAAGGTCGGGTATATTCATGCTTGAAGTATCTGAACCAAAGTTTCTATCCTCCTCTTCCCGAGTAGGGGCTCTCGCCGTGCCCTGAGGGATTTTGGTGATTCCTATTTCCGGTGGTTGGCCGTCTCTGGGATGAGATGGTGAAAATTTTGCCAATTTGTTATCTACTGCCTTTGCTACCGCTTTATCGATCAGGCTAAATATTTGTTGCAAAAAAGAATCTCCTAACGGCCTCCTTATTTCATTTGAAGGGTTTGAGTTTAGGGACGTTCTGGGAGGAGGTCGTGGCCCATCCTCCCTACATGTGGCTGGTGGCACCACTACCACTTTTGGAGTCACCGTTGGTGTGGCAAGACTTGACGTGCCACTTAGCTCCGCCGCTCAGTTTCGACGAATTCCATCTGTTTCTGTCATCATCCGCCTCACGTCTTAACCCAGTTCGGTTCCCACAGACGGCGCCAATTGGTTCACATGGAAATACTGACCACCGTGTAGGGATGTTCTTCTACCGGAGCTTAGGAGACCTACAAGAAAATATGTTAGAAAAGGACCACCGGAGGAATTCTGGTGAAGCCCTCTCTAAAGCTTAAGTCAGTTTCAGGGTAAGGGAATTTCATAATAAACTAGATGGAAAGATAGAGAAGTGATACATCTATTGTTCTACTAGTTGAGATATTTATACCTTGAATTGGTTGGGGCACCTCTAGGATCTCGGAGAAGTTCCCACGAATCACTGGTCGTTACAGTCGATTCAGATAATTTAGACTGCTCAACCCTTTTAGGATGAGCGGACCTAGGTGGATCCGAGCCAACCCTATTGCCTTCTCTGCTCGGGGCATAATTCTTCCCCTAAACTCAAGTCTTGATCATAAAGGAGCTAGCCTTTCTATCCCGATGTAGGTCACCGGGAATCCTTTAGTAAGGTCGCCTGACCCTCACTCATTCAATTTAGTCCTCCCATTTGGCATGACATATTCCGGGCTTAGCTTGTATTTCCCGAGCTGATGTGACGTCTAGTGCTTCCTATACCTTTCTTACGAGGAACCTAGCCCAGCCAGGTTTTATAGGCTGGGGCTAATCTCAGGTTAGCCTTATACCGTATCAGGTCAAGTCGGGCCCGTTTTAGGCCGCATCATAAAGTATAAAATTTAATTAAATAGTAAGAAATTATAAGACATTAACTAAAAATTTCTTACCTTTTCAAACATAAATTAAGAATTTTTCTTACTTGTTTAGACATAATGTAAGAAACTTTATTTATCATATATAAAATAAGAGATTTTCACTATAATGTAAGAAATTTTGCTATAATCATGTAAGAAATTCTTCATTATTGAATTAATTAAGTAATAAATTTTCGAACATTTAAGAAATCTTGCTATCATCAAGTAAGAAACTCTTCATTGTTATATTAGTAGAAACTATATAATAATTATTTGCTGTAAAGTAAGATATTTTTTTCTTAGCAAAAAAATAAAAGAATTGTTTAACAAAATAAGATACATAACAACATTTGCACATGAAATAAGAGTTTTTTGCAATCAAGTAAGAATTTTTTGCCATCTAGTAAGAGATTTGTGTATATTAAATAAGAAGTTCTCGAATATATAGTAAGAATTTTTATATTTTTTGATAAAAGAATAAAACGAATCCTACAGAAAAAAGTTTCGGTTGGCCTGGCGGCGTCAACAGTAGAGGCAGCTAACCCGCTGTCAATACTCTTATGCTATTATTATTATTATTATTATTATTATTATTATTATTATAAAATAAATATATGCAAATGGAATAAAAACTAATATTTATGGAATGAGAGAAATGGTAAAATAATTAATCATTTCAAGCCTCATATCTCACTTTCAAAAAAACAAATTTCAAAATGACATGAAAGTTGTACATAAGCAACTGCACCCGTAATTGAGTCCCGCCTTTTTAATATTTTCATTTAAATCAAAATGATTAAAAATAAATAATTACGCTACATCATGATCAGCTACATCATAATCAGCATTTGTGCCCGACAATGATAATTTTGTATTTTTTGTGTGGCCAATTTAGTATGTGTATTTTGATAATAAATAATATTGAAGTCGTTTTTTTTTTTTTAAATAGAAATATAATAAACTAAAAATAATTTTCTCCACTATATAAGTGCTTTTATTACCTTACTACTATCTTGATGATGCATGAACTATGTATAATATAGATCAATTTATCATTCTCATTGAAAAGTCTGGAATTTTTGTTATGTTGTATTGTTGCATATTCCGACAATAGCATAGCCAAATAGTTGAATCAAGCTCTCAAAATTTGATTCATTCTAAATATTGACAGTTTAATTAATGGAATGGTCTGAGATCTAAAGTTCTTTTTTAACTGCATTGTAAGTATTATTTGTGTAGCTAATTACGATCCACGTGATGCGGACCAAAATATCCGTACGTAATATTATGTGATATATGTGGGTATTTGTGGAAGGCGACCTCATTTCTAGGAGAGGGTGTGCCTCCTGGAAGATGGGCGAGCTGTATTATGTCTTTGGGAAGTGAACGAGCCGAAGGCTATTTTTTAATATTATGTCTTTGAGAAGTGAACGAGCCAAAAGATGTTCCTCTAAAGTGGGCGAGCTGATATGTCTAGAGTAGCGACCTGTAGTATGAGGATAAGTTCTCATATAGAGTCGTGATTTCTGGTGGGTTGGGCTGAGTATTTGAGCCTGATTGAGAGTTTAATATGTGTATGGGCCTGGTGGGCTATATGCCCAGGCTTATTTTCGGTAATATATATTAAGAAATTTCATGTTTATGGAAACTTATCATATGGGAAGAGTCCCAATTGAAAGTCGGTGAAAGAGTCACGGTATGAATGGAATTCTGGTTATGAAAGGTAACCCTAGATAGTGGGGGATTTCTCCTATCTCTATAAAATGGGGCTTTTGTCTCTTATTTTGTATTATTATTATCATACTATTATTGTGATTTCACCGTATTATTGAGAGAGAGGAGTGTGTTTTTCGCTTATTAACTTAAGCGTCGGAGGGCCTTAACGGGCTTGAAATCCGGCCCGTTCTAGGCGTTGTTTTGTAGGATCGGCGAGGTCGCTGCGACGATTGTGGAGGACATTCGAGGTCTCTGAGACAAGTTTCATCATCAATTCAGGTCGCTGATCTCTATTTTGAGGTTAGTGCCCTCTTCATTTGGTAGTTCGACTTTTTGGACTTATCAAATTGGCGGCGTCTGTTGGAAATAGGGACATCAAGTCCTTGAGCGAAAGGCGTGAGAAGTTTCGCAGACAAAACATGAGGGATAACAACATAATTCTGAGGACTTTACAATACGGTTCTCTATCGAACAACAAGAAGAACAGGAAGAATAGACTGGCGGACGTTAATGAGAGAGACGAAGCGAGGGATGGAAAAACGTCTCCTCAGGTGGATCCAGTTGTCTAGGGCGCCGGTAATACACCACCGCCTTCCCCCAGGAGGCGTGAGGGGAAGGGATTGGCGGAAGACGCAGAGATGAAAACGCCGGAGGCTGAGGCGCAAAAGGCGATCCATGAGGATGGGAAAGAAGGAGAAGATTTTCTGAAGGACAAACCCTATCAGAGTAAAAAAAGATTTTTGGATGGACTCATGGACTTCGTGCCGCTAGAGAAACAAGAGGAGTTACGCAGGTACTTAGCAAGCGAGCTGAGTACGGGGAAGAAAAAATCCGGTAAATCTCATAACGAGAAGGAGGAGGAATCAGCGGTTAAAAAACTAGAGCGGGGCGAGAAATCTGTGTCCAAAAGATTGTCTCGTAAGAGGGGGCAGAGTACGCGGAGAAAAGGGGATGTTTCGAGTTCCACCTCATCTGTAGGCTCTCATACTCGTAGACGGCGAGCGAGAGGACGGAAAGTAAGGCGAAATCGTTACAGGCGAAGTAGTCGACGACATTATAGATATAGTAGTGATAGTGAGACCCCGACCTCAGATACGGATGGTGATTCTCAAGAAAGGACCAAGAAGAGCGGTAATGTGTCCAAAGAAGGAAAAGGAGAAAGCAAGATGGGACCACATAATAAGGCCTTTAGAGAGCTGCGGGAGGCCATGCTGAAATTACAGAGACGAGTGGATGGAGATAGGTTGGAAGGAGAAGAAGGACATCCTTTCTCGGAGGATATGATGCATGCGGAAATGCCTAAAAACTATAAGGCATTGGATTTTCAGTATCGGGGGTTAACGAATCCAGTCGAGCACCTACAGCTCTTTGAAAATGCGAGAATGCTACACAGCTACACGGATGCCGTGGCATGCCGGGCTCTTGTGTCCACCCTGAGGGGGATCGCGCAAAATTGGTTCTATCAACTCCCGCAGGGGAAAATTACCAGTTATCCAGTGTTGCGAGCTGCCTTTTTGAAACAATTCTCCAGTGCTCGACAAGGTGCGAGGATGGCGCAGTCGCTCTTTACCATGGTACAGCGACCTGGCGAGACACTCAAACAATACGTCAACAGATTCACTAGTGCTACTTTGGGGGTGGCCACTGCCACTGACGAGATGAAGGCTGGAGCTTTACGTCAAGGACTGAGAAGAGAGGACTTGCGTAAGTCATTAGTGAAAAAAGAGGCGCGAACGTATGATAATGTCCTGGCGAGATGTCATAAGTACATACAGGTGGAGGAGGCTGAAGAGGAACATAGAGTGCATTTTGGCAGGTCGGATACGGAGGCGCGAGAAGTCATCCCGAGGAGAGAAGTAAGGAGAGAATCAAGAAGGGAGTGCGCGGGCTCCTAGCTTCGAGTGCTGGGGTTAGTGTGAGGCAGGAGGCGAGCGCGCGCGATTCGAAACCAGAAGACTTTACATCGTTAATTTATCCGCGGGCTAGGGTGTTCAGTATTATGGAGCGTTCTGTGCCTGATGCCATACAGTGGCCAGAGGATCGCCCACCTATCCCCACTCACCCCAAGACTGCCTCCTTCTGTCGATTTCACAATAATTACGAGCATTACACTGAGAAGTGTAGGCACCTCAAAGAAGAAATAGAAAGATTGATAAAAGCAGGGCATCTGAAGGAAGTAATCTATAAAGAAAGGGAGCCGCGTGAACAAGGGCAGGCGTTACCTCCACCACCGCCGAGGAGCCCGCCTTAGCAGCAGGTCGCGAGGCAAGGACGACAAGGAAATCAGAGACAGGAAGGGCCGCGGAGAAATAGAGGAAGAATAAACATGATTTCCGGAGGGCCAACGGATGGGGACTCCAACAATGCGAGAAAACGGCATGTTAAGTCAGCTCGTTTGGGCATGAGTGAGGTCACTAGTGTGAGCAGGCAGCCTCAAGTCGCAGGGCCAGTCATTTCCTTTGGCCCTGATGAGAGGCGCGGGCTACATGAAGATCACAATGATGCATTAGTGGTAGAGGCGGAGATTGAGGGTTATGAGGTCAGCAGGATATTTGTAGATAATGGAAGCTCGGTGAACATTATATATACAGACTGCCTTGATCGGATGGAAATAGATAGAAGAGTGCGGTCGGTGAACACGCCCATATATGCTTTTAATGGGGCGCAGGTGAACACGGAAGGCGAGCTGACGTTGCAAGTGGCGTTGGGAAGAGATGAGTAGAGGGTCGAGAAGAGCTTGAAGTTTCTAATCATCCAGGGGAGGTTGGCCTACAACGTGATACTGGGACGACCTGCCCTTAATGCGTTTCAGGCAGTAACCTCGACTTATCACATGAGTATCAAGTACCCAGTAGGCAATGGAGTGGGTGAGGTTGTCGCAGAGCAACAGGTCGCCAGATCGTGTTATCAGATGGCGGTCAGGAAAGGGTTGATGGAGAACAAGCGAGAGAGAAGTAATGATCAACCGGAAGGGGTGCTCAACCCCAAGAAAATGAAAGAACAGGAGAACTCGGTTCAGCCGAACGAGGAGTAAATGGAGATTTCCCTGGAAGAAGAACATCCGGAGTATACCACGAGGATAGGTACCCAAGTACCTGAGGCGTTGAAGAACGAGCTGATAGGGTTGTTGAGAGAATTTCGGGATATTTTTGCGTTCGGTGATGAAGAGTTGATGGGTGTTTCACCGGAGGTCGCGCAGCACCATTTGAATGCGGACCCGGAGGCGAGGTCGGTGAAAAAAAAAAGAGAAGGCTCTTTGGGTTGGAACTGGACAAGGTGATTGAAGGAGAGGTACAGAAGTTGTTGAAAGCGGGCCATATAAGAGAGATTCAGTTACCGGAGTACTTGTCCAATGTTGTGATGGTACCAAAACCAGCTCAGAAGTGGAGGATGTGCGTGGATTTTAGTGATTTGAATAAGGCATGTCCTAAGGATCATTATCCTTTGCCGCGGATTGATCAGTTGGTGGATTCTACCTCGGGGTGCGAGCTGTTGAGTATGATGTATGCTTCACAGGGGTATCACCAAATACCCTTGGCAAAGGAAGATCAGCCCAAAGTAAGTTTTGTTACTTCTACAGGTACTTACTGTTTCGTCTCCATGCCCTTCGGATTGAAGAATGCAGGCGCGACCTATCAACGGTTGGTGGATCGCATGTTTAAGGATCTGCTGGGGTCCACCATGGAAGTTTATGTGGATGACATGTTGGTGAAGAGCAAAAAAGCAGATTCCCATGTTGAAGATTTGAAGAAGACTTTCATTATCCTGAGACAATATGGGATGAATCTTAACCCGAAGAAGTGTGCGTTTGGGGTGCGATCAGGGAAATTTTTGGGTTACATGGTGACGGAGCGAGGAATCGAGGTGAACCCTGAGAAGGTGCGAGCTGTTTTAGAGATGCCGCACCCTCGCACAGTGCGGGATGTGCAAGTACTTACGGGGCGCATCGCAGGTCTTAGCCGTTTTATTTCCAGGTCGGTGGAGCGAGGTGTCCCCTTCTTTAAGGCGCTAAGAAAGGGGTCCAAATTCGAGTGGACACAGGAGGCTGCGAGTGCCTTTGACGAGCTGAAAAAGTACTTGGCAGAGATACCACTGTTGACCAAACCAATGTCGGGGGAAGATTTGATGTTATATATCTGTGGGGGAGGTCGTAGTAAGTTCTGTCCTGATTAGAGAATAGGCAGGGTTGCAGAGACCTATTTATTATATTAGCAGGATGCTGCGGGGAGCTGAACTGAAGTATACCAAGCTGGAGAAAGGAGGGTTTGCGCTTGTTTGTACGGCCAGAAAGTTGAGGCCTTATTTCTTGAGCCACAGAGTGAAGGTACGTACCAATTTGGCCCTTAAACAAGTCCTGGGCAATCCAAACATGTCAGGGCGATTGGTGAAATGGGCAGTAGAGCTGAGTGAGTATGACGTGGTTTATGTGCCAAGGGTGTCTATCAAAGCACAAGTATTAGCAGATTTCTTGCAGGAAATGACGAGGCAGGTCGACGAGGATAAAAAAGTGAAAGCGTGGACCTTGTTTACAGATGGGTCGACTATGGCTTCAGGGGCAGGGTTAGGTGTTGTATTGACTAGCCCTGAGGGAGAGAATCCAGAGTTTGCGATCAAATTGGGATATAAAGCGTCCAACAATGAGACTGAATACGAAGCCGTGTTACAAGGGATCAAGATGGCTAGCGAGTTGGGAGCTCGAAGGCTGTGGGCATATACTGATTCGCAACTGGTCGCTCGACAGTTCGATGGTTCTTTCGAAGCTAGAGAAGAACGTATGGCGGTGTGTTTGGGAAAATTGCGAGAACAAGCGGCTCGTTTTGAAGAGTTCAAGCTAGAGCACCTGCCGCGAGCTGAAAATACGCGGGCAGATCAGCTCGCGCGAATAGCAGGAGCATTAGTGTCCTGTGACACTCGAAAAATCACATTGATGGAATTGGGCAGTAGCAGTATAGAGAAGGGAGTAGAGGTTATGGGAATTGAAGACAAGGAGGATTAGCGATCACCTATTTGGGATATTCTCCTTAAAGCGCAAGAGGCGCAGAGAAATTCACAACAAAAGAAGCTAGAGTTGCAGCTCGTTTTTGTGCTATTAATGAGGATCTGTATAAGAGGTCGCGGTTTGGGCCTCTTCTGAAATGCTTGGCTAAAGAACGTGGGATGGAGGTACTAAGAGAGATACATGAAGGGTATTATGGAGATCATGCAAAGGGAAAGGCCTTGATGGGTATAACATTGCGAGCAGATTTCTTTTGGCCTGGGATGAAGGCTATGGCAAGCGAGCTGGTTCGAACTTGTAAGAAGTGTCAAATGCATACCCCGGTTATTCACATACCGGCTGAGGAAATGATAGTAATGAGCTCGCCATGCCCGTTTGCACAGTGGGGAATCGATATCGTAGGTCCTTTCCCAAAGACCCCGGGCAGCAAAGAACATTTAGTGGTGGCTATTGATTATTTCACCAAGTGGGTGGAAGCTGAGGCTGTCACGGGGATAAGCGAGCATCATATAATGGACTTTATTTTTGATAATATATTTTGCAGGTTTGGAGTGCCACGGGTGTTAGTCTCGGAAAATGGGACCCAGTTTAATGGGCGAAAAATGCAGAAATGGTGCAAAGATATGGGAATGAAACAGCGATTTGCCTCTGTGGCGCATCCACAAACTAATGGACAGGTGGAGGTTACTAATCGTATAATTGTGCAGGGACTTAAGCTGCGGTTAGAGAAAGCAGGCGGACTTTGGGAGGATGAGATCGCGTCCGTCCTCTGGGCCTATCGAACAACTCCCTGAACCACCACGGGGGAGTCGCCGTTCAGTTTGGTTTATGGGATGGATGCAGTCATTCCAGCCGAGATAGTTGGAGGTTCGCAGCGTTTAGTGACCTTTAGCGTGGAGGAGAATGAGAGATTAGCTCGAGGAGCAATCGAAACGATTGAAGAGATACGTGAGAAAGCTGCAGCTCGGGTGGAACATTACAAATAACGAGTGCAGGCTGCTTTTAATAAAAAAGTTAAACATCATTGTTTTCAGGTTGGCGATTTAGTATGGAAGAGAGCTGATGCTTTGAAGGCGACCAAGAAGCTGGAGCCAAACTGGATTGGGCCCTTTAAAGTGATGAAGGTACTAAGAGGCGGTGCATATATACTTGAAGGTGTAGAAGGGAAGATTTTACCCCGGAGTTGGAATGTGTGCAATTTGAAGAAGTATTACACATAGAAGGAGGATCGCGGGAGAAGGTAACTCTGGTCGGAGGGCACTTCTCCCAGGTATTTGAGAGTGATTATTTTTTAAAGTTCTTTTTTGGTGAGAGAGGGTAACTCTGGACCGGAGGGCACCTCTCTCGACCTGATTTGTTTTAGAAGTTTTGGTTTATGGCGAGAGAGGGTAACTCTGGACCGGAGGGCACCTCTCTCGACCTAGTGGTTGATTGAGAGTTTGTAAGTTTTTATAGCGGTAGAAGGTAACTCTGGTTGGAGGGCACTTCTCCCGCGAGCTATTCAAATGTTGGAATAATATGAAAAGTGGAATTGTGAAAGTTGTTTTGATAAGTTGTATTGCCTGCTCTTTCTGTGAGCTAATATGCTTTTTTGATTTTTTTAGGTGGGAGAGGGTAACTCTTGTGTTGGAGGGCACCTCTCCCGACCTCATGATTTATTGAGGGCTTGTAAGGGTGTTATGGCGCGGGAAAGGGTAACTCTGATACCTCTCTCGGCCAAGCGAGCTATTGAAAAAAGGGATTTTTTTGTGAGAAGATAGTTAGTACATCTATCTCGGTCAAATGGTTTGAGATGATTGTGTTTCTATGATTATCATGGCGGGGAGAAGGGTAACTCTGGATTGGAGGGCACCTCTCTCGACCTGATAATCGATCAAGAGTTGTGTTTTTTATGTTATTTAGATTCGCGGACTGGGGAGAGGGTAACTCTTGTGTTGGAGGGAACCTCTCTCGCAGTAAAAGTGAAAGTGATGGCAAGATGATGCTTGTTTAGATTGATGTTGGAATTTGTGATTGTGAAAGCGTTGTTGTGGTGGTAGGAGAAGGTGCCTCTGGACCGGAGGGCACTTCTCCCGACCAGGCGAGCTGTTCAGTTGCGTGAATTATTTTGTTCTTTGTGAATGAGTTTTTTGATATTTGTGATACTAAGGAGAAGATGAACCTCGCTGAGGTGTGCTTCTCACGACTGATTAAGTGGATTGTGATCGCATGAGGTACAGGAGAAGTTGAAATAACACTTCCCTTGATCTAAGGAGATGGAGATTATTTTGAGTGGTTGCATAATGGGTTGTTTGATGTTTTATGCTTTTATGGTTATATGGTTATGGTGTTTTGAGTAATTATTATCTCTGCGAGCTAAGATGATTGTGTTTGCAGTATGAGATCTTGTGATGAGCAGGACATAGTAGTGTCTTATGGCAAGATTATATTTTGTGATAACTGACAGTACATAGATTAAATAACAGTGGATAAATTGTTTGTACAATAATTGCGAATTGAAAGGTGATTAGAAGTCCTAAAGAGCTTTTTCGATTGCAGAAGTCTCAACAGGGGGACTTGTATGAGCTGGCTCGGGTATGGGATTGATGGCAGGTTCTTGATCGGGCAATAGGTCGTCCAGGGGTGTCTTTAGCTCGGCATAAACCCCCGCGGCCAGGGCTGCTTGACTTTGACAGGACAACCACCACTTTGCATAAATGGATTGTGTCCAGTCGCCCTTGAAACAGCTAAACGGAGTTAACTTGTTGATGATGGCCTCGATGTCGGGGGTGTACGAGACGTTCAGCGCAGCGACCTCCTCCTTGATCATGTTCGCTGCACTGGAAACCCATGCAGTAGCCCCGCAAGCCATCAATCCAAAATAGATAGAGGATTTCTCGTATGCCTTGATGAGCTCCTGAGGATACGCGTCGATGAATTTTCTACCGGTCTCACTAATGAGGAAGGTTTGACGACCTTCAGATATACCTTTTTCGTAATTCATCCTGAGAAGTTCTGGGAGCCTTTGCTGATGGAGGGCGAGCTCTGCTGCTGTTCGGCTAAGCTCTTCTGTTTTTTGGCTTAGTTCGCTATTCACACGAGTGGCCTCGTCCTTCAAACTGTTGATTTGGCTTTTGGAAATGGCTATCTCCTCTTCACGGGCCTTCAGCGATTGGAGTGTTCTATCCAACTCCCCTTGTGTTAGTGAGAGCTGCTGGGTTTGCTGTTCGGCTTGTGTGGTTAGCTCGTCAACGGTTTTCTGGAGGTCGCTCGCAGACGAACGAGCTACGAATTCCGCCGAAAATTTAGCGAACAGAGGCTTCAGCTGCAATCATTACATTATGAGTTATGGAATGAGCTATAGAATGAGTTATGGAATGGGTTAGGGGCAAGGATCTTTGGTCTATACCTGCTTGAGGGCGTGCTCACTGAGAAGAGCTTTGACGTCGTCGGCGTCATCCAACTTTGTTAACACTTTGCTCAAGCTAGACGCGCTAGTCGAAACTGGTGCCGGGCCCCTACGGAGGCGACGTTTCTTCTGCTCCGGCGGGCTAGGTCTAGGGCTAGGGCTCCTCGCCGTTGGGATTTTAGGAGCATCCTGGAGAGGACGTTTGCCTTTGTTTTTGCCAGTTCGCTTGATTAATTGGACCTCTCCCTCTTCCTCGCTGGCTACCCCGAGCACTTGTCGTGTGGCCTCATTTGTTTGGGTAGGAGCTGTGGATGAGGTGGGCTTTTCTTTTTCTTTTTCTTCTTCTGGGCGGATGGCAGCGCATGTCTTGAAGAAGGCAACTGAAAGGTACAGAGGTTGTGTTAGAATTCAGTTTTTAAACACATGGTGAGTTGTAACTACGAAACCTAAAAGCACCTACCGAATTCATCGTTTGTGATGGCGAGGTGTGGTGCCACTGGGCGGGAGTCAATGCCCACGTAGCGGAACATGTCCGATCGGCTGGTGAGGAGTGTTATATCGAATGGGTGTTTGCTCCATGCCTCGAGCTGATCAACGTGTTTTCTGTACAGGCGAGGGCACTCTTTGGAGGTGGTTGGTTTATATTGTTTGGGAGTGCGATTTTTTATTTCAGTTATGAAAGGCCATTCTTCAGTGTTATGGATAAAGAAGAAGTTCTTTCTCCACTCGGGGACTTTGTTAGGGGGATTTATGAGAAAGCGAGCTAACCCTGACCGAGTGGAGAGATAAAAAGAGTTTTGTTGATATTTTATCTGGAA
>BMAC01000023.1:1580413-1591028 GCA_014905375.1 Phtheirospermum japonicum | reverse complement strand
TTTTTCTTATTTATTTGTTGATATATAATGTTACTTGCAAATATATATATTTATATTAGATTTTTTTTTTTTTTATTTTAGATTTCCGTTACATAAATACACATCACTATATTTAATTATATTCTGCTCTACTAAATCTGGTAAAATTATTTCGAAATGATTATTTCCCACTTCAATAACTTCCGTGTGTCTTTATATGTTACTGAATTTCATAAACAAGATGTTGGTCTCGTGTGTTTTACTTTAATAATTTTGTATTCTGACGTATCTTAATTATGTTTACATTCTACTCTATCTGTTTCGAATTAAAAGACTTTTTGAATCAAATATCAAAATTTAAAATTATGTGTAGGTGTTTTGTGAGAACAATCTCGTAAAATGATATCGATTTCTGAAATTATATTTTATCATTTTTTGTGATTGATTCGGACCTAATTCCACTGTCAAACCCAATTTCAATGACCACCCGGATCAAGAACAGGCCACAGTAACGTGAGAAAAGGATAGAAAAAAAATCTCAAATTTGCAGAAAAATCGCAGCTTCATTTCATTCTTTTTCACTAAACAGCTCCAACGACGCCTTCAAATCCGGAGCCCCAACTACTAAATCGGAAAATGAAAGACGGCGAAACTGATTTGTAACTAAATCAATTCCAGAAATATACAACGACCAAAATATCAGAAATTGTAAAAAATCGAAGCACTATAAACCATCCAAAAATGTTGGCGTCCTAATGTTCGTCATGGCTAATTTCAGTTAACGGAGAAAATGAAAATTCCCGGTGAAGCAGATTCTCTGACTCAAATTAATTATTCAGGTACTCAAATTTTTTATATTTTCAATTTGGGGGAACACTTGATTCAAGACTTGATTTTTCTATTAATTTTAATTTTTTTCTTGATGTGTATGGAGGACATTGTTACTGCAAAAGATTGAGAATAGTTTAATATGTCAAGTTTCCGGTAAAGATAATTTGCAAGAAACTATAGGTAATACTATATACAACTATTTGTGATACTTTTGGTGCTGTTTGTAATACTTTTTACCGTTGTTTGTTATAATAATGTTAATAATTGTGATAGTTTTGGATGAAGGAGATGTTCGTGCCGATTGTATTCATAATCGACTAGACCAGAAGATGTGGATGCAGGTATTACTGCAGTTATTGTGAATACTTTTAGTACATTTTGTAATACTATTAATTTTATTTGTGATATTTTTTACTGTTGTTTGTAATTCTAATATAAATATTTGTGATAGTTTTGAATGAAGGAGGTGTTGGTGCCGATTGTAGTCATATTTCAACTCGAGCTGAAGATGTAGATGTAGATATTATTGCAATTATTGTGTAATACTTTTATTACTACCATTAGTTCTATTTATTGTTCATGTTGTCATATAAAAAAAGACGATTTTCTGGATTATGCAAACATATTAACTACGGAAGATCTATATCTAATATAATTATACGGTGATACTTTTACTACTTTTGTGATACATTACTACTGTTTGGATACTTTGACTACTATTTGTGATACTTTTTAATACTTTGCAAAACTAAATGATTCAGTGGACATAAGAGAATCTTTAATGGGAATAAGAAGAAAAATAATAGAAAAATTTTATGATTTGTACAGTGACCAGGCTCGTGTGGTGGGGTTTAATGTGCACAAGTAAATGGACAAAAAGAATACCAATGGACAATTGTGAGAGAAATATTTTGTTTGTTCTTGCGCTGAAAAAATGTTGCGAACACAGGGAACGGTGAGGGAAAAAGAAGAGAAGTTGATAGTACATAGATAGATTATAAAGCGTTAATAAGGATCAAGTTGGATAAAAGTATACAAGAATATGAAGCTCTTGTTCATGTTGAAGAACATTATCATACCCTTACTCGAACATAATGAAGTCATTGTCACAGGTCTGAAAGAGAAATTACGAAGAAAAAGGGCAAAGTGATAGAAAGTATGGTATCTTCAGAGACGAGAATGATGGATTCTTACCATTACATGGCGCAGGAAGCGAAGAGTGAAAAGAACCTTGGGCATACAGTGAAAGATCACCTGAATTATATGGCACGTTACAAAATTCAAGATATACAAGGGGGTGATGCGCAAAGAATTGTTGATATTCTATCTCAACAAGCTTCTATCGAAGATGACTTTTTCTTCAAAATCAGATTGAATGAGGACAGAAGATTATGTAGCTTATTTTTGGAGAGAAAGATTTATGGAGATGTTGTGGTGTTTGATACAACATATCATACAAATAGGTATGGCCTAGTATGTGCTCCTTTGGTTGGTATGAACAATGACAAGAACAATGTTATGTTTGCATGAGGATTTCTAGCCGATGAAAAGACCAAGTCATTTGATGGTTGTTTGAAAGTTAAAAATTCCATGGGAGGCCAATGTCTAGTAACTATATTCACGGACCAAGAACTAAGAATTCTTGTGGTGATAGAGAAGGTTTAATACTTCTACTTTTTTTAATGATACTTTAGAACAGACTTGTGATACTTTACGATAGTGTTGTAATACATTTATTAAAACATTATTTATCTGGTTATGCAGGTTTATCCCACGACAAAATATTGTTTTTGCTTATGACACCTTTATCAAAATGCAATAGCTCGATTCGGATATCTGAAAAATAATGAGGCATTTAAAGTCATATTTAACAAGTGTTTGAGAGGTTTAGAAAAATATGTATTGATTCTATTTGTGATATTATTACATGCAATAAATTTATGTAAAAACAAGTATAAGTAAATATTACTTTTGTGATACTACTGGCAGTATGTGTGATAAATTTATTTATATTTTGTAATACTTTAAATGAGATATCTAGTACTTGTTATAAAAATATTTGCTAAGTAGTGTTGATGAGAGTGAATTTCAATGATATTGGAAATCAATGATCTCAGATTTTGCATTTCAAGATAATAGTTGGTTTCAATGTTTACCTTGAGAGAAAGGTAATGTACAACCTTTACCAAGGATTTCTTCTCTGTCGGGATGTTATCATCACAAAGAAGTGAATGCGCAAATAATGCACTAGGGTATAATATGAAAAAGACGACGAGTCTGACTCATTTTTATGAGTACTAGAAAAGAATCACTACGAAAAATTCCAGCCATGCTGAAGGTCAAGTCCGTCAGAATGTCGTCTGCATATTGAATACTGACGGCCTTCCGACGGATATTGACCGTTAGCATTGTCGTGGTCAGGATTGATTCATCCTGACGGGAAAATGTTCTTGCCAGGAATGCTGGCGGATTTATTGACGGCTATACCCCCCAAGAAATGACCGTCAGCATTATTGGCGGGTATGGCCGCCAGGAATATCTGATACTTGCTGACGGGTTTGGCCGTCAGCATTCCTGGCGGGTATGTGACCATCAGCATTCCTTGCGGGTCTTTGCCGTCAGAATGTCCTAAAATATGCTGACAGCCGACCCGTCAGTAGGCCGTCAGTATAGAAATAGTTCAAGGTTGTTTTTTCTTATTTTTTAATTAATTAATAAATTAAAAAAATAATAAACAAATAAAATTTTAGATAATTCAAAATAAATTATTCACTAATTAAAAATCAAAACAAACCATCCAATAACTTAAAATCAATTCATCCATCGAATGTATAAAAAAAATCCTGAATTATCCATCCATATCTAACTATCACCATTATCTGAATCAGGGGGAGGCTGACGAGACATGGCCCGAGCAACAGCTTATTCAATTTGCTGACGGAGCGTCAACTGGGAATGCTCCTACTCCTCACGGATCCGCTGAATCTCCAGCGCCTGCTCCTCGCGGATCCGGTGAAGCTGCTTAAGCTGCTCATGCTGGGACTGCACCTGCGTCTGCAGCTGACGAACATCGGCGGTGGAGGTGGAAGAAGTATTGCAGCCTTTCTGAGTCTTTTCGAAGCATCCAAGTCCATAACTTCGACCCTTCCTATTCCCGACAACCTGTAGGTAGACCTCGTTCGGGTCTATCTGAGGGCTGCTATCATCAGACGACGCAACACACCTCTCCTCCAAAGCCCTCTCATAGTCCTCCTGATATCAAAATTTTCAGCTACTATTACTAAACAACTTTTATCAGATTTTATAATAAATCAGATAAATATAATATATCAAAGTTACAGCTGTCCTCTGAGTTTTGGGATTCGTAAATGTGCCGTCGGAATTTCGATGATACCTCAGCAGAAGCTCGTAGTTACTGGGCTGCGTTTCCGAGGATCACAACTGGCTCGATTTGACGAGAACACGACTCGAACCCGCAAAGCAAAACTATCAATCAACGCATGCATCGACGTCTCATCGACGCCGAGTATCCAGATGGGGCCATATTTCAGCATCGGTGGTCAGACCATTTTTAGTCATTTTAGGCAAAATGACTATTTTTCCTCACTTTGACCTTATAAATAAAACTTCTCATTTTTAGAAAATAAACTCTTGAACTCCTAGGGTTTGACAAGCACAAGGTTGTTCTTCATTTCTTCTTCGATTTTTCCTTTTCTTCTTCATGAATTTTCAATTTTTAATTTTAATAGGATTTAGATTCTTGATCATTGCAAGAATATAGGACGTAGCTTGGTCTAATTTCGTTTAAATTCTCGTCCGAATGTTGAAACCTCCATTTGTTCATTAGTAAGCTTTCATTCCCTTTGTTTTATTATTTGAATTTCTTGTTGCTTTAATTATGAGTTTTTCGTGTTGGGTATGTGATGTTCTTGATTCTTAATAGCTTTCTTGCATTTCTCATGGATTTACGTTATATGATTGTTAGAAATTCATATGATTATGATTGTTGTTCTTCGAAGATCATTTTCCATTGTTGTCATCTTCCAAACTTTTTGTTGAATCATGTTCATGTTTGCTTTGAGTTTATATTATTGGATTGCTTGATGATTGTTGGTTAAAATTCACGGGTCTAGTGGTTAGAATCGTTTAGAACCATCAATTGGGATTGTCGGATGTTTAATCTACAAGTTGGGATTGACAACTCCAACTCGTAAATTAAGTGCTCGATAAAATGTCAATTGATTGTGGAGACGATTCTAGAGCCCTAAACCTCCATTTTATTAATCTTTTCAAATTTATGATTTCATTGCTCATCGTTTAAATCATCGTCTTAGTTATTATAACTTCTAAAACCAAAATCTGATCGCGTGTCTAGAAAAGTTTTTTTTTTTTTTGTTATTTTCTCGTTCGTGTAATTAAATACAAAAACTACCTCCGATTAATCTTTCTCGAGAGATTCGACTCGAGTCAAACTTACCACTTACAATTGCTCCGTTCTCTTTCGGACGAATTTTTTATTTTAGTAAAAAGTAAGTGTTTAAAAAATTACACGTACACTAATCACTGGTATATACGGGTTAGGCGGACCTTGCATTACCTGAGGCGTTTGATGATCTTTGTTGTCAGGATTGAAATAAATTAATTTCCACTACTCAGCATATTTGATTCCATGGACTGCTCCATTCCAATATAACTCAGCTATCTTCGAATAGAATGACTTTGTAATGAGGAGACTTGGAGGGGTCAAAATCCAAGTACATTTTGTATATTTGAAGGTGGTGGGATTACACATATAGTCAACATGCTTCGTCCGTTGTAAGAATGCAGAATCTTCATGTCCAGAGGCCAATTAGACCCTTGATTGAAATTCAGTTTCCGGAACGATAAAGGATTCGTTGATTTGTCGAAAAGGACTAACATACAAAGACCCATGAACGATTTTGTCTCGATAGATGCGGCCAGTAGTAGGATTGGGATTTTCAAATAGTGCAAATATACCGACGAAAAGTTGAGGGATATTGTTGTAAGGTATATGATGAAGTCGGCGAACTCTGATTTGAACAGCACGGTTAAATTGTGACACTAAACCTCAATTGTATGGGGAAGTAATTCAGTGATTTATCTGGTTTCTTTGTGACAAGTGATTCTGAATTTAGATCCTTTAATCTTATTAATATTTAGAGAATCAGAATTCCCTGTTTTTTTATCAATTAAAATCAATAATTCAGTGCATCATCATTCGAAAGACAAACAATCTAAAATGTATTAGGATTCAAAAGCCACGATAAAATATCACGCGCAAAAATTAAACAGAACAAAGGGACTCAATGTACTGTAATAGAAAATCTGCACACAGAGTTGAGATTCTTTGCTCGGACTCAGCACCCTCAATCTCACATATGGTTTCAAAAGTCTTGTGAACAAGATTGTGCCGTACAAGCTTTCCCCGATTCCACGTAACCAAGAATGAGTCCTCGCCTTTCTTACCCCGAACCACAGTACATAATAGCAAAACTAAACGGTCGACAATACACGAGCAATCAACTTTGTACTTGACAAACCACTCAGAATAATCCCTCCTCAACTCGTACACATTCAACTCCATCGCTGTCTTATACTCTTCAATGTAATGCAAGTGACCACATGACTCCCCGAAATAATAATGAGTGCTTGCTGAAGGATAACCATTGAGGATAGGCGGTGTTGGCATCTCCCGAGGCATTTGATCATTATTAGGATTGAAATATAAAGATTTTCCCGACTTACTAAAACTGATCCAATGGATAGCTCCATTCCAATACACCCCACAATACAAATAGACGTAGGCCGTGAAAGGCTCGCCACATTCTCTCCATGAACCAGTCTGAGACGAGTAAACCACAAGCTGATTCTGTAACGTCGGGCTCAACTGTAATTTCCGGACACAAACAACATTGTAATGAGGAGACTTAGAAGGATCAAAAGCCAAATAAACTATGTTCCGCATCCGGCCTTCTGGGTTTATTTGAGGAAGCATGAAATATTTATTAGTGGTGGGATTACAGACATAGTATCCCATGTTAGGGTCATGGATACCAGCACGGTTTCTTTTACAGAGTAAAAGTCCGTTGCAAGAACTAAGAATTGTACAAGGCCAAGGGGTAATGAACTTCAATGTTCTGATTGGTAGACCATTAAAAAAGACGACATATTCGTCTGAAGGTCTGTAAGGATCTGGAAAGATGAGTCCAGCCGCGGGATTGGGATTTTGATTGCGCAAAAAAGTGAATTTGGGATCAGAGATGACAGAATCCCAGTGCTTGGAGACTAATTTGAAGCGGACAAGTGGTTTCAATGGGAGGCGTAAGAAAATCTCTATTAAGAGATCATCAATCGAAGAAACAATTTGTGCGGATGATGTTTTTTTTGGCTTGAAACAACAACCAAGAAGTTTCATGTCTGCAGGGGAATAGAGTTGGTGTATACAAGAAACCGGAATATAAATATGGATGCAAACCCTACTAACATAAAAATTATGTTAAAATAAATAGAGTGTTATGACCTCTGTTCTAAAAATCGGCCAAGGCGGGCGCTCGGCGCCACCAGCCCACCTACGATTTTCAAAAATCGGCCAAAAAAATCGTCGGGCGCCCTCAGTGCTATGGTATTTTTTATTTTTTTTCTGGCCTAAAACGACATCGTTTTGGGGCTTATTTTTTGATTATTTTGATTTTGTAATATATGCTATGGTATTGTTATTTGACTAATAAACTTATGGATTTATGTTGTTTTGAAGTTTAAAATGAACAATAGTTTTAAACTTGTGAATTTGATATGCTATGGTAGTGTTCTTCTTTACCTTGCTTGCGTCGTTCTCTGTGCGTCTTCAAGTCGTATGAAAAGTGGTGTAAAAATTTGTGTAGGACGTAATCTTCTCTTGGACTACTCTTGTCTTAAATAGACAAAAGTCATTCTTTGTAAACAAGAAAACTAGTCCTAAACACAATTTAAGAAACTAAATAAAATCCTACACACAATCTAAGAAACAAATCTAGAGTCCTAATTCTAGTTTCCTAATATATTTTGAGACCAAAAAAGGCAAACAACTAAAAAAGAAAAATAAGAAATAATTGTCAAGAATAAAATTTTCAATATACTTCTAAAATCCTTACCCACCAAATTATAAGTCATACTAAACGTGTCCAGACGGTTCGAACCGGCGGTTCGGTTTCGGCGGAAACCTCGAACCACCGGTTTGGTTTCGGCGGAAATCTCGAATCGGAACCGAACCGTGAAACCGGACGGTTTGCGGCGGTTTACAAACCGCTGGTTCACGGTTCGGTCCCGGTTCGATTTGGCCGGTTTGGACGATTTTCCCATTTTTTTTTTAATTTTAACTCAGTCGATCGACTAAGGTTCAGTCGATCGACTGCTTCGCCCAAAATTGTCGAAAATTCTGTTCTCCAGTCGATTTGGAGAGATCTAGTCGATCGACTGATTGACCAGTCGATCGACTGAAATACCAGTCGATGGACTGGCCAAAAAAAAAATTGAAGTTAAAATAAAATAAATTATATTAGAAGAGTTTTAATAAATTCAAAAATAAAATTAAAATGAAATTGGACTTTAACTATCTTCAAATATTTAAAGTTAAAATTTGAAATTTTAATTTCAAATAATTGAAGATAGTTGCCTACGTATCCCTTATCTTGGGAATCAAAGTTCACGTAGTTCTCACTTACCTTACTTACCTTACTTACCTTGGAATCGGAAGCGGTGGTGCGGGGGGTACCATACTCATCCATTTACCGACTCGTTGCTAGATCCCGTAGTATCATAATACGTCTCGCTCTCTTCATCTTCACTAAGAACGTTTTT
Source organism: Phtheirospermum japonicum (assembly GCA_014905375.1). NCBI lineage: Eukaryota > Viridiplantae > Streptophyta > Magnoliopsida > Lamiales > Orobanchaceae > Phtheirospermum > Phtheirospermum japonicum. The sequence goes on along the minus strand of BMAC01000023.1, from coordinate 1,582,361 downwards.
TTGTTTCCGTCGATCGGCGTTGAACCAATCATGCAATAACATTTGACACTCGAGATTGTGAGGTGTAAGTTTGGATCTCCGCTCGTCCAGCATGTACCCCCCTTCACTAAATGCTTGTTCGACTGAAACGGTTGATACGGGAACGGCCAATATCTCCCTCGCAATGATGTTAACAACTGGATAAAGTGATTTTCTCGATGCCCACCAATTCAAAATATCAAASTCGCTATCGGCTTCATTTTCTCCCAGCGTTCCATACTCAAAAGCCATTGTTAGATAAACTTCAAGTTCTCGATAAGGGTTAGAACCGAATGAATAACCCGGACGCCCCATTCGTGACTTTTTTTGTTTCAAAAAATCTTGAAATCTCTCAATTTCATCGTCGCCGTCACCACTTCTAGTAGAAGTTTGTCGCCCAGAACTCATAGGAAGAGTATATTCTTTAAACATATCATATAAAGACTTTTTCACATTTTGAATAATATTTTCAACGGAAGGATATCCATACTCTTCAAACGGCAATAAAGCATCATAATAACTCTTAAGATAAAATTCTAAACCACTTTTTCTATTATTAGAATCTAATAATGTAGCAACTAAAAATATACTTGGAATGTAATGAAAATACTTCAACCATTTTGTTGAGGAATTTATTCTTGGAAATAATTCCTATTTTGTTATTTGCCTTTCTTGGGCACAAAATAAGTTAGGAAACTAGATATAGGTTAATATTATGTTTCCTAGTTTATGCACAAGACTTTAATTATTCCTAAATTGTGTTTAGGATTTGTTTTTAGGATTTTACCAAGTTTAGGATTCTAAAATTGTCTATTTAAGACAATAGAAATCCTAAAGCTTAGATACACGTTTTTAGAGGATTAACGCACGGATTTCTTGAGGAGAAGAAGGCACGACGCAAGAAGACGCACAAGAGAAGAAGAACACGAAGAAGAAAACTACTTGGAGCCAACGTTCGTGAGAAACAAGATCTTTAAAGTTGCGTGACCGACGGAGAAGATCTTGGCATTCCGGCAACAAGTATTTAGTATCAAGTTTCTTGATATTTAGTTTTCATATATTACTTTATATTGTGTATTGAACGTAAAGTGAAAGTAATATAGTTTTCGGGTTTGTACACCCAAGTTCACAAGTATTTACTTGTGAACTGAATTTGTTAAATCGTGTTATAGTGTTTTAATTTCCGCTGCATAAATTTACGTTACTCTAGTCGATGTTGTTAACCGGTGTTGTTAACATTGATTAACAACATCGTGAATTTGAGACTTATTTTTAAAACCATAGACCTTCTAATTTTACACATTTTCATTTCATAGAAATAACACATTCTTCCAATCGTTCATTTTTCATGCAGTCCTTAAAGACGAATGCAATTTTAACACAATTTTCAACAATAAGGTGAGAAGTAGGATAATAAACACCGGAAAATAAATTAGTAGCATCATTAAACACCTTTAAAACTTTTTTCAAATAATTACACGTAGACCATTTGTATATAACATAATTCCGATTTCTTGTTGGGCAAAAAACGAACACAAAACCTCTCTATACGAATATGTATCTTTCAATAATTTATATGTAGAGTTCCAACGAGTAGGCACATCGGTTGAAAAAATTTTAGGTTCAAACCCGTTTTCCCTACAAAATCTTGCCCATTTTCGTTGCAAAGATTTATTTCTATGAATACACGTGACCGCCGCTTTAATTGGAGAAAGTTCATTTTTCAAAACATTCAAACCATCTTGAGCACACAAATTCAAAATATGGCATATGCATCTAATATGAAAAAACAAGCCACCAATAGATGGTTTACAAATACTAATAAGCTCATTAACACTCGCCGTATTAGAAGTTGCATTGTCAAATGAAATAGAAAAATATTTTTTCAACTAAACCATATTCTTGACAAATCAAATGAATTAATTGACAA
>BMAC01000023.1:1540154-1577574 GCA_014905375.1 Phtheirospermum japonicum | reverse complement strand
TAATGTAAAAAATGCATTAATTAATTAAAAATGGTATTTTGGACATATATCAACGTTTACAAAGAGCACTACATTGTTCTTTAGAAAGCACAATAGATTAAAAAAAAAACACTACGATTGTATAAAAAAAGTATCGCAAATTTCGTCTATAAACTGCAAATTCAAAATTTTGAAATGAAACTCAAATCTTCAACAAACCATAACTTTTTCAAATTTTATTCGTTTTGAATGAAATATATATCAAATTAATCACATTCTCAAGATCTACAATTTAAGATACATATTGCATGTTTTAAAACGTAAAAAAAATATATATATATAATTAAATTAAAAAAACTGGACTGATTTTAACACTATAGTACTGTGTAAAAAGCACAATGAACCTGGACATATAATTGCACTGTGCAATATTAGATCTAAGGTCAGGATTAGTCCCCTACGTTCACATATAATGACGGGATTCTCATTTGAACCCAATCCTATATATATATATATATATATATATATATATATATATATATATATATATATATATATATATATATAATGTATAATATTTATAATTATAATAAATAATATAATACATTAAACACTCACTCACACACACACACACACACACACATATATATATATATTTATAATATATATAAATATATTTATATATTGAACATATATTAAATATATATATATATATATATATATATATATATATATATATATATATATAATATTTATAATATATATGTATAATGTAATTTTTATATATAATTATATTATATATGTGGACATATTATAATTATATTATTTATTATATATATAACATAAGTATGTATATATATTTATAATGTCAAATACTTACCAGGAATTGAGGTAGCCTAACCGGTCATGGGTAGGCTTGGAGCACAAGATATCGCGTGTTCGAATCTCCCAGCGATATGTGGGAAGATTTATTTGTGATTAATGGGTTTTGGGATTGGGAGCAGCTTGGGTGCATGTGGGTGTGGATTGGGCTTGCACACCCGATACAAATTTTTTTATTTAATTCGGTAATTTTAATTTTATTTTTTTAATAAAATTAATTATCGACGAAAAATTGTCCGTCGATATTTTATTTTAATTTATTAAAATCATTCGATAAATACCGATGAAATTGGAGTCCGTCGGTATTTTACTGACAAAAAAAAGTATCCGTTGGTAATTTTTTTACAGACGAGTGTTTTACCGACGGACTATTTCCATCGGTAACGCCGTTACCGATGGCTTACCGACGTAAATGGTCCGTCGGTAACCGGAAGTTTTTTTGTAGTGAGAATGATTTCAATATTTCTCACCTTGAATGAATTAGTATTTTTTTTTCTCCCATTATGTATAAAAATCATATGGTATTGTCACATACAACCCAAAAGTATATGTCCAACATTCATTGGTCTTGCATCACACCAAATGTCATCATGATGATTTTCACCCATTAAAAAGGAAACAGGACATTTTTTTTAAATCTATTCCCACCTCATTATCCTTCTTGATCCATGAGATTGAATATTGATGAGTATGTGCTACTATATTCATTTTGAGTTTTTCCACCATTTCTTAAGAAACAAAGTTCTCAACGCTACCTCCATTAATGACTAATGAACATATCATTCCACACATTCTACACTTCGTCCAAAAGATATTGTGTCTCAACCAAGACTGATAAATTATCTTGTTTAAGGGCTGCAAGAACCTTTGAGTCACCAAACATTCTCCTTCCTCCGGATGGATATCTTCACGTTCATGCTCATTATCGTATACTGGATTAAACTCAAGTTGTGGCTCTTCATCTTCTTCAATAACTACTCCCGCACGAGCATAATCTTTTTGACTTGGGCACTCATTCATGTAGTGACCGCCATGTACACACTTGAAATAAGGCATTGATTTTCTTTTAGAGGCTGAATTGACATCCTCTTTCCACCTTCTTTGAGACATTCTTGTTACTCGATTCAACGTTTGGAGGATAAAGACTTTAGACATCAATAAATTTTCTATTTTCCTGCCTTTTTAACATTGATTCAACTTTCAATGCTTGTTGATAAGCATAATTAAGTCTCCAAAATTTCAGCATCTCCACTTCAGCCATTGATATATATTGAAACAATTTGATCTTCTGATTCTTGGTTATAATTTATTGCCATCAACATGTAGAATTCCTCTATTTAGTCAGTCACACCTTTAATGACTTGTTGTGAAGTATTTAATTGCTCATAAATTCTTTGAGCAAAGTCGGGGAGGAAGTTATCATGTAACATTGCCTTCATCTTCTCCTATAAAGAGATTTTGGGTTTCCTTTTCGTAACCTCATCTCTTGCATTTTGTCCCACCAAACGGACGTGACAGAAACTCGAAGTCGAGTTGCAATAAACTTGACTTTTTGATTCTCTAAAACATCTTTGTACTCAATGAATTTCAACAAGTTACTAAGACCATCAAGAAATTCATTCGGTCAAGGACGACCATGAAACTGCAGTACATCCACCTTTACAAAATATGCAATTATATAGTCTTTCAAATAAAGTACTAACTTCTTTATTAAAAAAAAAGATTCATATACTTAGAGTCATCATTGTAATACACTACAAAGAAAAAGGTATTTACCGAGGGAAAAACCCTCGGCAATTATCAAAAATCCCTTGGTAATCGGTTTACCAAGGGTAAAACCAAGGTCAAATTTCCATCAGAAAAAACCTCCTCGGTAAAATCTTTTTTTTTAATAAGTTGGGTCAAGTGGTTGGAAAATAGAAGACAAATCTCAAATAACATGAGAGGTCTGGGGTTCGAACCCTTGTCAACACCCTTTGAGCTACAAGCTCGTGGTCTCCTCGGTAAAATCTTCCAAGGGGATTATCGAGGTTTAATTTGTTTGGTAAACCTTGAGGCCTTGAATATGTCTTCCCTCGAAAAAATGAGGGGAAATCAGCCCTCAAAAAAACCGAGTGTGTTTCCCCTCGGTTTTTTTCGAGGGTAAACTGCTCTTGGAAATACCAAGGGTATGTTAACCCTCGAAAACTGAGGGGCATGGTTCCTCTCGAAAAATAATAAAAAATATATATTTGAAAAAAAAAATGAGAAAATCAAGGGTAGGAGCCCTCGGTTTTTCCGAGGGGATTATACTACTTGGTTTTTTCGAAGGGTAATCTCCCCTTGGGGTTTTTCTTTTTTTTTTAAATATTATTTTTAATACTTATTTTATTATTTAAATACCCCAAAAAAAATTTAAAAAATCATTAATAAAAATACGAATAAATGAACTAATTATTATATAAGTATATGAAAATCTACAATAACTAAGTTTGTTTAACAAAATATTAGTAAAAGTTTACCAAAATATTCGATACAAAGAAGTACTATGATGGAGGAGGCAACAACGGGTACTGCTGTAATTGAGCTAACAGCTCATCCATCTGCACATTCACCTGCGCCTGAAATTGCTGCTACTCCCAGCTCTGCTGCTCACGTAGTAGCTCAGACTCATTGTATCGCTACTCCATCACCTGCTGAGTTCGTCTCGTGGCTTTTAAATCCTCCCTCTGCGTCTGGAACTGCAGCCTCGAGCTCCCTCACACGAGTCATATCCTGCTAGGAGGAGCAAGAACCGCTGCCTTAAAAACCATTCGTAGCAGCTACCAACTTCCAAAACCAGTCGGTGCCGTAATATCCCTTACCCGACCTGAGGACATCGAGATAAACGAGGTCAGGGTTAGCCTCGTTATTCGAATCCTTTGAAGAAGCATGTGCCCTATCCAGATGTCGCTCGTACTCCTTTTGAAATATAACTCATTAGTAAATTTTACATTAAAACCAAACAACAATTTAAATAAAAAAGGAGACCCACATTAGTATTACTAGATCTCGTATCGACCCACGTGTCGTTGTTCTTTTTGTGCGTACGTACAAAAAACTCGTACGCAGTGACCAACGCACCCATCTCTCGCTCCTGTATCCAAATAAAATCATACGATAATTATAATTAAAATTAAAATTAAATAAATAAACAATATATTTTGATATGAAATTAGTTATATATTTTATGGCCTGAACCACATTCTCTTCTGGCCTCCTGACACCTGACACCCTAGACGTATGGTGAGCTCTTGAACTTATCTCTTAAGTTCTTGAATTTTAACATCTCGTAACTTTCAAGGTTCTCCATGTATTCTCTACTGTATCCACCCCTTCCTCTTCTCGCTGCCATAAGAGAAGGATAGATATGCCCAGAGCATACTCTTGCTCTGATACTAGATGAGGGTTGGATACAAAGAAAAATGAACATGATATATTAAAAATGCTTAATTTGACTTTCAAACTAGAATAATAAGATGATAAGAACAAACTCTCAATATTGATAAACAAATGTTCAACATCTATTATTTTGTCTAAAACCACAAAATACCAAGTATTTATAGTTTTCAAATAATCTAAAGTTCAATGAATGCAGAGAAACAAAAATTAAGTAACTTTACAAATTTAATATGTGTCTTTGACTTCTGAATGCCAAATTTAGTGCTCATAACTCTTTGAATACTTAGAATCTATAAATGCACCATATATTGCTGAAAAGATAATCACGTTTGCTTTGCAATGCCGTCAACCATGCAAGAATCCGGATTTTCTTAGAAAAAGTTATGTCTATAACAATGAAAACTGATGAGTTTGGCGCACTTGCAGGGCCGGCCCTGGCCCAGAGCGACCTGAGCTCAAGCCCAGGGCCCAAAACTTAAATAGGGCACCAGATTTATTTTACACAGTATATATAATATTTTGTTGCAATATTTTCCCAAAATTCTATGATAGCTTGTTGGTGTAATACCTAGCAGCTCTTCACAAAGTATTAAGGTTCAATTCCTATGATGGTGAGTTTTTAATTATGTTATCTTCTTTTTAATGTTTTCGCATCTTTCATACAATTTTTTCCCTTAATTTGTGTATTTTGTTTTATATCCTTATATGTTTACAAATTATTATATAATACTCTTTTTTTAATATTTTCGCATCTTTCTTATATTTTCTCTTTTAATTTGTGTATTTTATTTTATGTCCTTATATGTATACAAATTTTATATCTATCGGCAATATTTTATTTATACTCACCAACTTTAATCGACTTAATTGTTTTTATAATAAATAAATAAGAAATAAAAACTAATTAATAGAAACCATTTTTTCTCTAAATGAATACATGCTAATAAATTTTATTTAAATTTAAAATATTATTTTTTTAAAGCGAAGTACCAAGCATTAAACGTAAATTACAAGACCTTATTCATATCTAAGTATAAGAAATTTAATTAAGTATGTATTGTAATGATAAATTCCTATTTGATAATAATAATAATTAACAATATAGTCCAAAATAGACGTTTACTACTTTTTAGGATTTTTTTTTATTTTTAATACTCTAAAATAGGGCCCATATTTTTTTAACGCGACTCAAGTCTTGGAAAGTAACGGGTTGACATTGTGTTGGATTACTCGGTATGATTTTTACTATAGTTTAAAAATTCACCTAAAATAATTTTATATTTGGTGAGAGATGATGTTAAAACACAATTTTACATTAATTTAATAAAGCGAATTAGATTTTTATATATGTATAAAATTATTATTAAGTTATTTTCCTTTAAGGTTTTTTTTTTTTGTTTTTCTGTCGGGTATGTTTGCACTTTGAATTTTTAAGGGGTTGTGTTTTGTATCATTTATTAATTTATTTGCTATCTTATCATTTTATGATTAAAAAATAAAATGTACTTGAGGCATTATGTCTTATTTAGTCCAGGGCCTAAAAATACCCAAGACCGGCCCTGCGCACTAGATCACTAGTGCGTTGAAGGGCAAAATATATTTGTGCATAAAGTAATAAACTATTTATTATTTTTATTAACTTGGAAATAAGTAACAATTTCTTGCTATCAATTAATCTTTTTTAAATATATATATTTGAAATTTTATGTAATAGGTGAGAAATGCATAAACAATTTCACATCAATAAATAAATTTTTACTATCTAAATTTTTACTATCTAGTAACCCTATTATTTTTATCAAGTAAGAAACTTATAGTATCAAGTAAATTATTTATTTATTTTTTACCAAAAGTTTCCATTCAACGTTTAAGAAACTCCTTATTATTTGCATTAAATAAGAAATAAACAATAATATTTATCTAATAATTTTTATTAAGTAAGAAATATATAACATATTGCTATTAAGTTGGATTTTTTTGGCAAAATAAATAAATAAAATTATATATAATAATTAAAGATTACATACAATATTTTAATAAAAAATATAAGAAATTTCCGAACACCAACTATAAGTTTTTTGGCCAACAAAAAATATCTGGAATTTCTTTTTAAGTGGTGGAAAATTTTTCGTCCAGAAGCGGCAGCTGACGGGCGGCGGAGCAGCAACCTTAGTGCCATCATTATATTATTATTTTTGCTTTCACTTGATTTTTATTTTTATTTTCATTTTCAATAGTAAGGGTGTTGTGCTATGGGAAATTAGATTTCAAGTTAATTGACAAATACACTAGTTTATTAGGGCTGTTTGACAATTACCCCTAAATTTTAACACGATTTTCACTTCTTCTTTTTTTTTTAGGTCAAACTTTTATTACCTTATATCATCCTTAAAATAAACATAATACGCATCCTTGAATACAATCCCTCTGTTTTTAAACAAGGAATTCTGAATAAACATGGAACCCAACATCGAAATTCCCCAACCCGCCGACGAAACATCGTCTCCCCCCGAAATCGCCAACGATCTCTTAACAACTATTCTTCTACTCCTCCCCATAAAGTCTCTTATTCGCTTCCAATCTGTATCCCAACATTGACAATCTCTCATCACCGATCCCCGATTCTGCAATACACGGAATTCGAATCCCAACCCACCATCTGTCGGCCTCATCTTCCCAATCCCCAACGATGCTCGCCGCATCTCGCGTAGTTACGCATACGTCGTACCTTTCGACAAATCATCATCGTTTCGAAAACTGCACTTCACTTGTACGTCAGCTTCGTCGTGGGACATCAAAATCGTAAATTCTTGCAACGGACTCTTAGTCTGTGCCGTCAAAGAATTTTACGACAGTGCATGTGATTACTATATCTTTTAGGTGCGTAGACGACCGTCGAACGACTCATGGCTGATCGGTTTTTGAGCGCAGCGGAACGCCGAAAGTCAGATTTATTCCTTTTTACTTTACTGTTTCGTCAAGCTAGGTCAAAGGGCCCGGACAGTGGTCAACTCTGTCCGTAGTTAGCCCAAGAAACAAGCCCAGCTTCTATTTCTTTTCAGTCGGACCCGAATGCTCGACGTACCCTCCGGTTTGCAACCTGAAACCCTAGATACAAAAGTCAGTGGGAGATAAATAAAATAAACGGAAGAAGAAGAAAGGAACGATAACCCCCTTTTGTTGTCGTCGGTCGCCGGAATAAGGACGAGTAGTAGATCCGAAATCACTCGGCTCAGATCTCCACAAATTCGGCCCCCTTTCAAAACACCACAGTAAATCGGCTCCCGTATTTCCTCAACCGCCGCCGGCAGCCGCTGGTACTCTCGGATGGCGACCCAAGGCGGCGCACCGGACCCGTTGACCTTAACCCCTAGACCCGAACCCTAGCAACATTCTCACCCAAAACCTCACTCTCTGAAAGGATCACGTTATCTCCACTATCAAGCTTCGATTTTCCGGCGAGGAGGAACAACGAGAAGGGTGAAGACCAAAGATCGGGAGAGAGGAGGAAAAACAGCCGAAGAGAGAGAGAGCACAAGAGGGTTTGGAATGAATTAGGGTTTCGGGTGAGGGGTTATAACGGGGTGATGAGTGGCCCAAATTGAAGACCTAAAATGAGCGGCCAGGATTAAGACCTGGACGAGTCCGGATCGTCCGACCCGGTAGAGTTGGGTCGTGGCCTTTGGGCAACCAGCAAATGGGCTGCAGAATGGGCCGGGCAAATAATAAAGGGACTTCGGCCATATAATTAACAATCTCCACCTTGGCCCAATCGAACCCCGGTTTACTTTTTTGGGTGGCCTGTTGGATTTCATCATCGCCGTATGCCCCTTTTATTTCCTTTACAGCATCTTCGCCATCTCCAACGAACCTATTCTAAACACAAAAGTTAGTAATAGGGAAAACACACAAACTTATAGCTAGACGAGCAGGCTATATCAAAACAACACAAGCCCAAGAGCCTAATCACAAGAATCGAAATTCAAGGTCTCAAGGCATGATTCAAACTTCTCAACGGGCAGACACTTGGTTCCCATATCAGCGGGATTCGATTCAGAAGGAATTTTTTCAAGAAGAACTATACCTTTGGCGACCACATCTCGGATAAAGTGGTACTTCACATCAATGTGTTTAGTTCGATCATGAAAAATAGGATTCTTAGCCAATTGGATAGCGGACTGGCTATCAGAAAATACTACGACATCACCATCAAGTATGGAAATCTCAGAAAGTAAACCTTTTAGCCATATGGCCTCTTTGAACGCCTCAGTAATCGCAACATATTCAGCTTCGGTAACCGACAAGGCAACCACACGTTGTAACTGCGATTTCCAACTAATGCACGAGCCACATAAGGTAAACACATAAGACGTAGTCGATTTTCTATTGTCCCTATCATTAGCATAGTTAGAATCCACATATCCTTTCAACACACAATTTTCAGACTTAGAAAATTTCAAACCAAGATTAACAGAGTGTTTTAAATAACGGAGCAACCATTTAACAGCTTCCCAATGAATCTCACCAGGGTCAGACATATACCTAGTCAAGCAACTCACAGAATAAGCAATATCGGGCCTAGTACTAACCATTAAATACATGACAGATCCTATGGCACTAGCATATGGCACATTTTTCATGTATTCAATATCTTCTTCATGAATGGGAGACTGTTGTTTACAAAGCAGAAAATGACCAGCAAGTGGAACATTAACAGGTTGAGCATCTGACATAAAAAATTTACTCAAAATCTTTTCAACATACGAAATCTGATTCAGAAAAATAGTCGAACATTTTCTATCTCTCACAATGTTCATGCCAAGAATCCGTTTTGCATCTCCTAAATATTTCATGTCAAATTTAGCACTTAGACAATTTTGCACATGCTCGATAGACTTAATGCAAGAACTAATCAATAGCATGTCATCAACATATATCAACAAGAAAATAGGCACCTTAGCATCAACTTTAAAATACAAGCAAGTATCAAACGAACTTCTTCGAAATTTTAAAGAAAGCATGCACACGTCAAATTTCTTGTTCCATTGTCTAGGATATTATTTTAAGCCATACAAGGATTTCTTAAGAAAACACACATGATCAGACTTCGATTTATCAACAAAACCATCAGGTTGACGCATATATATTTTTTCATCCAAATCGCCATGCAAAAACGCAGTCTTAACGTCCATTTGTTTTAATTCCCAATTAAACTGAGCACATAACGCAAGCATGATTCTAACAGTAGTAAACCTCACAACAGGAGCAAAGATTTCGGTATAATCTATCCCCTCCCTTTGAGTAAATCCCTTAGCAACTAAACGAGCTTTAAACCTAWYAGRCTCACATTCATCCTTAACCTTAAACAACCATTTGCAATCAACAACAGAGCAATTATCAGGTTTTGGCACAAGGATCCACGTATTGTTAACATGCAAAGAATTCATTTCCTCATTCATCGCATTTAACCATTCAACAGAGTGCACAGATTTCAAAGCATCGTCCTAGGACTTGGGTTCACTACTATCAATAGAATCAAATACACTACAAGTAAAGGAAGCCATATGATAATTATTAAACTTAGAAGGTCGATTAACAGTGTTCCTTCTAACCCTATCTCTAGCAAGTTGATATCCTTCTAGAGTTTCGTTTTCAGGCACATTATCATTAGGCACATCATGCAAAGTAGTAGCATCAGAATTTTCAGCAATTAAATCAGCATTTTCAGCAGGCAGATTAGGCGAATCATCATGTAAATCAGTTAAAGTTTCAGTTTCAGCATGCATATCATCAGAATTAATTAAACTAGGTGATTGCTCCACCTCACTCGTAGTCGTATCAGATTCATTAACATGCATAGGAGCAGACAAACACGGGAACTCAGATTCATTAAAAGTGACATCACGACTAATCACAACCTTGAAACCAGGTTCACTCCTAAGCCACAATCTATACCCTTTGACACCATTGGGATAACCTAGAAAAACACATTTTTTCGACCGAGGTTCAAGTTTATCACCCTTTTGATGAACAAATGCAGCACAACCAAAAACTTTCAAATTCGAGAAATCAATCTTACGACCGGACCACACATGCTCAGGACACTTACCATTCAAAGGCACAGAAGGGGATCTATTTATCAAATAAGCAGCAGTTAAGACAGCTTCACCCCAAAACTTTTTAGAAAGACCAGAACAAGCAAGCATACACCTAACTCTTTCAAGCAAAGTTCGATTCATACGTTCCGCAACCCCATTTTGCTTAGGAGTATACGGAACAGTTTTGTGTCTTTGAATACCAGAATCAACACACAATTTATCAAATAAAGTGTTGCAAAATTCAAGTCCATTGTCCGTTCGAAGAATTTTGATTTTCTTACCAGTTTGGTTTTCAATTAAAGTTTTCCAAGACTTAAATTTTTCAAACACATCAGATTTATGTTTTAAAAGGAAAACCCAAACTTTTCTTGAGAAATCATCAATTACAGATAGGAAATAACTACTTCCACCTTGGGTGGGTTCTCTAGATGGACCCCACACACCAGCATGCAAATATTCAAGTATTTCAATGCTTTTAGACTTATTGGGATAGGGGGAAATGGAGAATTGCACTTTATGCTGCTTTCCTAACACACAAGAGTCACAGAACGGCATACAGGACAGTTTATCATTACCAAAACAGCCAGATTTATGCAAAATGTCAAGACCCTTACCACTCATATGACCTAACCGCTTGTGCCATAAATCGGTTTTGTCCACTTGGACAACATTAACAGAATTAGCAATAGCATTAGATTCAGCAACACAAACATATAAATTATTTCGTTTGACATTTTTGAAAATCACAAGAGAACCTTTCAAAATTTTCATCAAACCCTTTCCCCAACGACCCTCATACMCATCATCTTCCAATGCAGCACATGAAATCAAATTATTGCACGAATCGGGCACATGTCTAACATTTCTCAAAGTCACACCATAACCGGAATCAAATTTCAAACAGACATCACCAACACCAACAACTTGACACTTTTTCTCATTAGCCATAAACACAGACCCATGCGACACTTCCTTATAATTTGAAAATAATTTTCTAAATGGAGTCATATGAAATGTGCAAGCAGAATCAACAAGCCACTCATTTTCGCATGCAGAAAACGACGACACAAAATTCACAACATCAACAGTTTCATTGACCATATAGACATCACCATTATTTTCACTACTCGAAGCCATATTTGCCTGGTCATTTTGCTGGTTTTTGAAATTTTGATTTTTGTTTTTCTTAGGCAAAGGACACTCACGAATGTAATGACCCGATTCACCACAATTATAACATTTCCGGTTCTTAGGCCTAGACTGAGACCTAAACTTACTTTTGCCTTTCTTTTTGTAAAAGGTTTGGTTATTTTGGTCGGAGGAAGATTTTTGGTTTTGAAAGCGGCTTCGAGATCTTCCTCTAACAAAATTAACCTCACCGGAACTCCTAGACCCTCTATTGGTTTTCAAATCTAATTCCTTGCTTTTTATACCATTAACAACAGTTTCAAGACTCACATTATCACGACCATACTTAATGGCAGATTTAACATCAGAGTAAGAGTCAGGTATAGCATTTAGGAGCACAATAGGAGTGTAATCATCAATATGTTTATCACCGGTTTGTTTAATATCTTGCACAAGTTTTGTARATTCATCAAGGTTATCATCAACATCTCGAGACAAATCAAGTTTAAAGCGRAAAAATTTTTCAAGCAGAAATAACTTGTTCGGCAAAGAGGTTTCGGTATATAACTCCTCAAGTTTTTCCCATAACTCCTTTGCCGTATCAAGTTTACCAACTTTACGCAAAAAAGAATCAGACAGACTTAATAATCGAAGAGTAAGCATACTCATCCATTTCAAGATTTTTTTTCTGTAATTTCTCCCGAAAAACCACTTATCGCTTTGAAAACCTTTTGCTGAATTAAAATTCCTTTCATTTTCTGTTGCCAAATGGAAAAATCTATTTTACCGTTAAACGGAGGTAAGTTAAAAGCAGACGTCGAAGACATTTTTGAAAAAATACACAAGTTTTTGAAAAAATTAGAGACACCCAACAGCAAATTACACACAGCAACAATTGACAGAAGAGTGCAAGCACGTAAGTAAATTGACTCAAAACAGCAACACACACGAAGCACGTAAAAAAAACAGAGACGATCAATCGCTGGATTGATTAGATCACAGCGGGAGCTCATCGGTACACAGACTAACTTATAAAAATAAGTCGGTTAGTGACCTTATCACAAGATCGACAGCCCACGCCCCTCAAGATCCCCTATGGCGCTGAGCGGCCCGGGCAGGAGGGTTTGACGTGCGTGGACTGACGAAAGCAAGATTAAAAAACGAGACAGCAATAAAAAACACAACACGAGGGCAGATTAGAACAAGACAGCACAAAGCAATATATGACACCTCAGACCACAACAATGCCTCAATCAAGAGCAATAATAGAATTGTACAGATTAACATGGAACAGCACAAAGCAACATATGATAATTCTGATCCCGGCAATGCCTCAACCAATTAAGAATATACGAGCAGCGATATTAAAAAACACAATAATTAAAACGAGAGGTCAAGCTAATATATACCAGAGCGGGGCTATAGGTAGCCCCAATTCACCAGAGCGTCRGACGACCGTCTACGCTCTGATACCACTGTTGGGTGCGTAGCCGACCGTCGAAAGACTCATGGCTGATCGGTTTTTGAGCGCAGCGGAATGCCGAAAGTCAAATTTATTCCTTTTTACTTTACTGTTTCGTCAAGTTAGGTCAAAGGGCCCGGACAGTGGTCAACTCTATCCGTAGTTAGCCCAAGAAACCAGCCCAACTTCTATTCTTTTCAGTCGGGCCCGAATGCTCGACGTACCCTCCGGTTTGCAACCTGAAACCCTAGATACAAAAGTCAGTGGGAGATAAATAAAATAAATGGAAGAAGAAGAAAGGAACGATAACCCCCTTTTGTTGCCGTCGGTCGCCGGAATAAGGACGAATAGTAGATCCGAAATCACTCGACTCAGATCTCCACAAATTCGGCCCCCTTTCAAAACACCACAGTAAACCGGCTCCCGTATTTCCTCAACCGCCACCATCAGCCGCTGGTACCCTCGGATGGCGACCCAACGCGGCGCACCGGACCCGTTGACCTTAACCCCCAGACCCGAACCCTAGAAACACTCTCACTCAAAACCTCACTCTCTGAAAGGATCACGTTATCTCCACTATCAAGGTTCGATTTTCCGGCGAGGAGGAAAAACGAGAAGGGTGAAGACCAAAGATCGGGAGAGAGGAGGAAAAACAGCCGAAGAGAGAGAGAGAGAGCACAAGAGGGTTTGAATGAATTAGGGTTTCGGGTGAGGGGTTATAAGGGGGTGATGAGTGGCCCAAATTGAAGATCTAAAATGAGCGGCCAGGATTAAGACCTGACCGGGTACGGATCGCCCGACCCGGTAGAGTTGGGTCGTGGCCTTTGGGCAACCAACAAATGGGCTGCAGAATGGGCCGGGCAAATAATAAATTGACTTGGGCCATATAATTAACAATATCTGTAATCCCACCACCAATAAATATTCAAAACTCCCGAAACTGGTGGAAAAAAGAAGCTCGATACACAGCATGCACATGGCTTTCGATCCTTCCAAGTCTCCTCACTACAAAGTTGTTTGTGTCCGAATATTCGGTCAGACCGATGAATATAAGTTTGAGGTTTACTCGTCCGAGACGGGTTCTTGGGAAGATTGCAGCCAGCCATTCACAACCAGAGTCAATTTCGATAAAGGGGTGTACTGGAATAAAGCCATCCATTGGATCGGCTTTACCGAGACCGAGAAGTCTATTTATTTCAATCCCGACGATGATCAGATGCCTCGTGTAATGCCAACACCGCCTAACTATTGGACAGGTGGACAGGTGATAATTACTATTGGGAACCTACTTATTTTGGGGAGTCTTGTGATCACTTGCAATTCGTTAATTTAAGTTATGTGTATGAGATGAGTCGGGATTATTCTGAATGGTTTGTCAAGTACAAAATACGTCGTCCGATGCTTTTATGGAACGGAGTATCTACTATATGTAGTGTGGTTCGGGGTAACAATGACGAGGACTCTTTCTTGTTTATTAATTTTTTGGGAAGGATCGTACGATGTAATCTCGTTGACTCGACCGTACTAACCGTACATGAGTTCAATGAGTCTGACATTGGAGGATACAATCTTGTGAACGCTCGCAGGAGGTGTGGTCACTCACGTCTGGATGCGATATTGCCAATCAGTGAATCCCTTTGTTCTGTTGAGTTTTGCTGATTACATTTATATGTTATTTTGCATGCATTTTTGAATTATAATAAAGCAGTTTGCATTTTCTTTTATATTGCTTTACATATTTACGTTTTGTGTTTGTTGTCGTGTAATTAGTTTGTTATCTACATTATTACTTCTTTTTCTTGCATAATTATGGTAGTCAATGACGTCAAAATAAATGAATTTTAAATGAAGAGTTGGGTATGGAGCTTGTATAAATCCCCAAACCGGTAGTCTAGTCTTGATTCTCTCACTCATSTCTTTAAGTTCCTCATATATATTTTTGGAATTTAGGATATCTTAAAATCCATGCTATGTTTTTCAACGACTTGGATTAAGGCTTCCGTGGTGCTTATTCGTTTGTTTAAACGGACAATGAATTTTCCTTTTTTCATTTTTTTATGAAATATTACGGCCACAATGTTTAAAAACTATCGTAATATGTTAGGAAAAAACAATTTTGAGCACAAACAGGTACTTTAATAAATATCACAAAACAAATTGGAAAATGAATAAAACAGAAAAGATCGTAAAAATAGTCGAGTCGAGACGACTAACGTCTCTAGTATAATATCACTGTTAATACCAGAGATCCGGCGAACTGAAAGAAGATACGAGAAAAAATAAAATGCAGAAAAACAATATGCAGTGCGCTGGGAGTTCTCTGATGTTCCAGGTGAATTCGTGTACGAAATGAACTGGAGTACTCACCCTTATAGAGGGTTGCCATCTAGGAGGTAACATCCTGCTTAATGACGTCCTTAAAGGCGTCATTAAGTCATTCAAACAGTCAGCTCCAGCCAGCATGAACCTGGACGGGTTCAGCGTGCACATGCATTGCAAGTTTGAATTCGTACGTTATGGTAACGTCTGAACGGTCAAGAGTTGAATTGAATTCTCAGGCGTTTGAGAAAGTTCATGGGTCAAAACCGTACATGGCTAAAAAGTAAGCCATGGTTGAACCAGAACCAGGACCCCATACGGACCATCTCTGTCGGACCAGCCAATTCGAACTAATTGCCCAAGACCCAAGTCCCAAGTTCAGAGCCCAGGACCCAAGACCGAGGTCCGAGGTCCGGGACCGGGCTCAGATCCGCTCAGCTGCGCCATCGGCTTCGCCGAAGGCGGACGGGCGAACCCAAGTCCAGGAGCCCGCGTAAGCTTTATTCACACAAAGCCCACAATATCCGCTGGCCCACTTGATGTCCACTAATGAAATGAAATCATTATTAAACTCCCTTCCACATTTATTAATATTCAATGTGGTATAACCGATAAAGCATATAAGCGACCGTTCAACTTGCAAACATCATTTCTCACTCACCAATAAATGAATTTGAGAAATTCAAAAAATCTATGATTATCTACACGACACGTAGATTAAGCCTTTACAATTCGTTACAACGAATTTTTGCTGTACCATTTAATTAGAATAAATCTAATTTACAACAATCCCCCACATGTGTGAGAAACTCCAAAAAACGAAAAACATGAATGCAAATACATAGCTCAGTCCTTAAGAGACAATAGAGAATAGGGATAGGTGGCTTGTTTTCTTGAACTTTCCTTATTCAATACTACCAAGCATACCGACGGATTAGTGAACATAATTCTTAAACTATACCCCTTTTGTGTATACTAGACAATAGTACCAACCCACTAAGGTCTCAAAATTCTTCCATTCTCACGTTTGTGTCCGTTTCTAGCCATGAACAACTTTTTTGGATTCATAAGCATACAGTAGAAGCGGCCCTCACTTCTCGCTTACATAGGTGATTCTTCAAATCAGCATTCTGTCATACTCAAGTCAAAGACCTGCACAAGAATCATTAAAAATCAGAAACTTATCCTCACCACATGATAGATTAAAAACTCTACTTTTGTCGTTTAAGGAATAGGGTCGTAGAGATTTACCTACCCAAACTTTTATAGTTTAGTTTTCCCATCGAACCAAGTTTGTGGGATCTCAACTCATCATGGTTGGGTTTCCACTACAATCATCTTTAAGATGTGGATTCCACTCCCATTCCTTCAAGCAACTTGTACATCTGATCTCGAGCTATGTTTTTATTGAATAGATCCGCTAGATTATCTATCGACCTTACGTAGTCAACTGAGATAATCCCACTCGATAACAAATGTTATATAAACCACTTCTTACCCTTCCAATAGTAGCTTGACTATCGCAGTGAAGCATAACCGGCGGCACAGGTTTCTCCCAATATGGAATATCTTCCAAAAAGTTACGAAGCCATTCTGCTTCATCACCTGCTTTGTCCAAAGTTATGAACTCAGATTCCATGGTGGATCGGGCAATAAATGTCTATTTAGTAGATCTCCAAGAAACAGCTCCTCCCCCTATTACAAACACATATCCACTTGTTGACAGAGAGTCCTTTGTGTCGGATATCCAGTTTGCATCACAGTAACCTTCAAGTACCCTGGGGTGTCTACCAAAGTGTAGCCCAAAGTTCAGAGTATACTTTAAGTATCTCAAAACTCTCACAAGCGCTTTCCAGTGTTCTCTACTTGGACTTCTTGTAAATCTACTCAGTTTATTTACCGAGCAAGCTAGATCAGGTCTTGTATAGTTAGAGATGTACATCAAACATCCAATGATCCTAGCATAGTCTTTTTGAGCAACAGGGTCACCTCTATTCTTACTTAAGTGAACGTCGAGTTCTATAGGTGTCTTTACTGGAAGACTATCGTGTGCATTGAATTTCTTGATCACTTTCTCAATGTAATGAGATTGTGACAAGACAATTCCATCTGGAGTTCTTATGGTTCTTATGCCAAGAATAGTGTCAGCAACTCCCAAGTCCTTCATGTCAAAATTCCTTTTTAGCATGAGTTTCGTCTCGTTAATCACTTGTAGGTTGCTGCCCATGATTAACATATCATCTACATAAAGACATACTATAACAAATTTGTCATTAGTATTCTTAATGTAAACACACTTATTGCACTCATTTATTTTGAAGCCATTTGACATCATCACTTCGTCAAATTTCAAGTGACATTGTAAAGGTGCTTGTTTCAAGCCATACAAAGACTTAACAAGTTTGCACACCTTTCTTTCCTGTTCAAGTTTTACAAAACCTTCAAGTTGTTCCATATAGATTTCCTCTTCTAAATCGCCATTTAGAAAAGCTGTTTTTACATCCATTTGGTGAATCTCAAGATTGTGCAAAGCAGTAATCGCTAGAAGTACCCGGATAGAGGTAATTCTCTTCACAAAAGAGTATGTATCAAAGAAATCATATCCCTCTTTCTGGAGAAATCCTTTCACAACCAAACAAGCTTTATACTTATCGATTGATCCATCAGCTCTGAACTTTCGTTTCAGAATCCATTTACTCCCTAAAGATTTACAACCTTCAAGTAAATCAGTCAGAATCCACGTATGGTTCTGCATGATCGAATCGATCTCGCTCTGTACAGCTTCCTTCCAAAATGAACTATCAGTCCGTGAGAAAGCTTCTTTCAGTGAATTTGGTTCTTCATCCAAGAGAAAAACCACATAGTTGGGACCAAAATCCTTAGCAACTTTAGCTCGAGTGATTCGTATAGGAGTTAGAGCTTCAAGTTCTGAAGCAGGTCGTTTACGAGATTTAGGTTCAACCCCCACAAGTTCTTGATTTATAGTTCCTTCAGCATTACCAGTGTTTGAACTGGAAGCAGCTTTATCCTTACAAGCATAGATATCTTCAAAGAATATCGCATTCCTTGACTCAATGGTAGTTCCGACATTCATGTCCGGAACATCTGACCTATGGATTATAAATCGATAGGCGCTACTATTCAGTGCATAACCAATAAAAATACAATCAACCGTTTTGGGTCCGATTGTCACCTGCTTTGGTAGAGGCACTTCTACCTTCGCTAAACACCCCCATACTATGAGGTATTTGTAAGAAGGTTTCCTTCCTTTCCACAATCATAGGGAGTTTCGTCCCTTCCTTTAAGTGGAATCTTATTGAGGATATAGTTGGCTGTTAAAACAGCTTCCCCCCACATGTTCTGAGGTAACCCAGAACTAATCAACAACGCATTCATCATCTCTTTCAAAGTACGATTCTTGCGTTCTCCAACTCCGTTCAATTGAGGTGCATACGGAGCTGTAGTTTGATGAATTATACCACTTTTGTTGCACAACTCCTCAAACGGAGCTACGTATTTCCCTCCTCTATCACTCCGGATACATTTGATTTTGCAGTTAAGTTAATTTTCGGCTTCATTTTTGAAGTTCTTGAAAGCTTCAATAGCCTCATCTTTACCTCTTAAAAGGTATAGGTAACAATACCTTGTGCAATCGTCAATAAAAGTAATGAAATACTTTTTACCACCTCTTGTTTGCACAAACTTTAAATTACATACGTCCGTGTGAATTAATTCTAGAGGTGTCTTGCTCCTTTCTACCGATTTAAATGATAACCTTTTCATTTTTACTTCTACACAAATTTCACACTTACTTTTATTAACAAATTCATTTACCTTAAGTAAATTGATATTTGATAAACGTTTTATTGCATTTAGATTAACGTGGCCTAATCTACAATGCCATAAACTAGAGCACTCAGTCAAGTAAAAGGAATCAAAAGCAATTTTATTAATGATAGGTTTTGGGCGTATAGGCATTACACTGAGTTCGAACAGTCCATCTGTAAGGTAACCCTTTCCCAGAGGTGTTCCAAACTTTGACAAAACTAACTTATTAGCCTCAAATACAAGTTTAAAACCACGACTAACTAGTATTGAACTAGAGACTAAATTCTTTCGGATGTCCGGAACATGCAACACCTCATTCAGAGTGATCTCCTTGCCATAGGTCATTTTCAGAACAACTGAACTAACACCTGCAACTTGCGAAGATGCTTGGTTTCCCATGTTCAATTTCCTTCCCTCACAGGGATGGTATTTGGAGAACAAGCTCCGGTCTGCACACACATGGGCAGTTGCAGCAGTATCGATGAACCATTGACCACGGTTCTCGACCATGTTAGCTTCCTCAGTGATGACCGCAATGAGATCATCACTAGTCAGCTCCCTCTCGGCTAGTTGGGCACTCGGCTTGGCCTTCTTCTGCGTTGACTTGCAACAGTTCTTAGACATGTGTTCAGAATAGCCGCAATTGTAGCATTTGCCATCGAACTTCTTAGAGAAAGGAGCTTTTGGCTTAGTGTTTCCAAGACGCTTCCTCTTCTTCGAGTTGTCTTCACGTTCAAGTAGGTTCACCCGAGGTTCATCCGAACTTTTCGAATTCCTGTACTGAACTCGAACTTCGGACTCAGTTCATACCTTCCAAATAACATCTTCGAGAGACATCACCTTTCGTTTGTGCTTGAGGTACGTCTTGAAGTCTTTCCAATTCGGTGGAAACTTATCAATCATGGCAGCAACCGTGAAAGCATCCGGAAGAACTATCCCCTCGGCGTGGACTTCATTCACCAGCATTTGGAACTTTTGAGCTTTTTCCATAAATGGGCGAGAATCAACCATCTTGTAATCCATGAAATTCGTGACTAAAAATTTTCTAGTTTCAGCCTCGTCGGAACTGTATTTCTTCTCAAGTGCCTCCCATATATCCTTGGAGGTCTTTGCGTCCGAGTATAAGTTACTCAAACTATCTTCTAGGCTACTTAGGAGAAAGCCTTTGCACAGATAGTCGTCATTGTGCCAGTTATCGTTGGCGGAACGAACATTAAAGTTGATCTCGGACTCATCCGGAGTAGGTGATTCTTCTTCCTTCACGAAGTTAGCGAAGCCAAGCATCGTGAGGTAGAACAACATATTTTGTTGCCACCTCTTGAAGCCTTCCCCATTGAATTCTGGAGGCTTGTCCGCGGCGAGCATGATCCGTGAGAAGTGCACCGGAGAGGTCATAGTTGGAATAAAAGTCCCCATCGTACGCGTTGAGTGGGTAGCTGAAACATGTGAGTACGTCGGCGGAGCTGTTGTGAACATGTTCGAAACCGAGGTTCCCGACATCCCAGAATGATGGATTCCAGCCGAAACTGACGTATTTTGGACCGAAAGTCCCCATCCCATAAGGGAATGATCCAGCGGCCGAAGCAGTGGCTGAAAACATACTTGAAACCGTAGTTCCCGTCATCCTAGTAGGATGGATCACAGCCAAAGCTGACATAGTTTGGACCGAAGTCCCCATCCCATAAGGGAACGATCCCAAGTTCGGGTTGTTTGTCGAGATGCGCCTCGACAGTGTTTCCAGGAGGGTGTCGATGGTCCCTTAGTTGAAGAGGAAGTTAGCATGACTCATGGTCGTGTTTGGCGTAGAGGCGCCAATCGTCGTGGTGTTCGTGACTGCAGGGTCAGTGGTCGTCGTCGAAATGGTGGAGGTAACGGCAGGAGCGGTGGAACTGATCGGAGTGCTGGAGGTCGATATTTTTCCAGTCAGTGATATTACAAATTACAATATTAAATATTTCGTCTTGCGATTGTTAGGAAAAAATAACTTTGAGTACAAACAGGTACTGTAATGAATATCACAAAACAAACTGAAAAATGAATAAAACAGAAAAGATCGTAAAAATAGTCGAGTCGAGTCGAACTCTGTCCGCAAGACGAAATAGCCCCGGTAGTGCCCTTCGGTTATGGCTTTCGTCCCTAATGATAAAACGACTAACGTCTCTGGTATAACAGCACCGTTAATACCAGAGCTCCGGCGAACTGGAAGAAGTTGGACTAAGATACGAGCAAAAATAAAATGCAGAAAAACAGTATGCAGTGTGCTGGGAGTTCTCTGATATTTCAGGTGAATTCATGTACGAAATGAACTGGAGTACTCACCCTTATATAGGGTTGCCATCTAGGAGGTAACAGCTTGCTTAATGACGTCCTTAAAGGTATCATTAAGTCATTCAAACAGTCAGCTCCAGCCAGCATGAATCTGGACGGGTTCAGCGTGCACATGCATTGCATGTTTGAATTCGTACGTTATGGTAACGTCTGAACGGTCAGGAGTTGAATTGAATTCTCAGGCGTTTGAGAAAGTTCAAGGGTCAAAACCGCATATGGCTAAAAAGTAAGCCATGGTTGAACCAGTTGCAGGACCCCACACAGACCATCTCAATCGGACCAGCCAATTCGAACCAATTGCACAAGACCCAAGACCCAGGCCAAGGCCCAGAGCCCAGGACCGAGGTCCGAGTTCAGGGTCCGAGACCGGGCTCGGGCTCGGATCCGCTCGACTCCGTCATCGGCTTCGCCGAAGGCAGATGGGCGAACCCAAGTCCAGGAGCCCGCGTAAGCTTTGTTCACACAAAACCCACAATATCCGCTGTCCCACTTGATGTGTACTAATTAAATGAAATCATTATTAAACTCCCTTCCACATTAATCAATATTCAATGTGGGATAACCGATAAAGCATATAAGCAACCGTTTAACTTCCAAATATCATTTCTCACTCACCAATAAATGGATTTGAGAAATTCAAAAAACTATGATTATCTACACAACACGTAGATTAAGCCTATATAATTCGTTACAACGAATTTTTGCTGCACCATTTAATTAGAATAAAATCCAATTTACAACATAATATATGTAACACTTCAGATAATATGAGACTAACTAGTTTAATAGATTTAATTGGTAAATTTATATTAATAAGGTGTATCATTTGTGGAAAACTCTTATCGAGATTTAGTGAGGTTAACCGTTAGGTTTGAAGTGCGATCATAGGACGTTACATTATTATATATGGGCAAATGTGACTCTGGACGCCATTGTAATATATTTACAATTTTGTTTAAACAAAATTTAAAATTTAGTGAAATTCCTATTCGTCATATGCAGTCGAGTCCGACATGTGCGTTGGCTTACATATGATTCGAATATCTTTACCGTATTACAATTGATGCATACGTACCTCTCAATTTTGAGGTGATATATTATGCTCAAGGAGCATTGACTAGAACCTATAAGTGGCCTAATAATCATAGTATTGGTGGACATTAGACCATGATGGAAAAGCGAAGGGCCTTAGCAAAGAAAAATGGATTCAGCGACTACATGTAAATGGTGAAGCTTCTAGAGACGCCACCTTTGGAGTTGGAACCTCTATCGAGGACCCTTTTTCTTCCGGAGGGAGGTCGTGTTCACTTCCCAAAAAGATGCCCCAACCATAGTTACTCACATTTCCACTATAGAAATAGGCGAATGCTGACGGATTTTGTTAATGGACAGAAAAACCGTCAGTATTTGCTGAAGGCCGCTGACGGGCGGAATTTGTTGATGGATTACTGACGAGCAGAGGCCGTCAGCAAGCCTTTAACATTTTAATTCATCGACGAGTTTGCTAACGGGACCGCTGACGGGTATAAGCCCGTCGACATAATAAAAGAAAAATGAAAAAAAAAAAAAAACAATGCTAACGGGAAGTTGCTTGTCAGCAAAATTTAAAAAGAATAAAAATATGCTGACGGGTATTGTGGCCTTCAGGCATTTGTGTATTAAAAACAGACCACATCCACTATCGCGAACAGAAGGGAAAAAAAGCAAGAAAAAGAAGCTGCAAAAAAAAAAAAAAAAAAAAAAAACATCGTCGCCACCGTAGCCAACCCTCCCTCGCTCACGCCCATCCCAGCCAGCCAGCCACCCCGGCCCGCCACCATTCGTTCACGATTCGCCGGAGCCAGCCCACCCCCGCCACGCGAAGGTCGTCGATCGGCCGTCGTTGACCAAGCTCCTCCTTCCGCTGATGTCAATGTAAGGGTTTTATTCTTTATATTTTTTATGAAATTAATTTTCATTTGTTTGATTTAATTACAATTAATGGTTTAATTAGGGTTTAATTTAATTTAGGTATTATTATGTAATTATATATTATTATGTAATGATGGTTTAATATATGGATTATTGTGTAATTAGAGATTAGTTTATCAATAATAATAATAATAATAAAAATATTCATAAGACCTAATTTTATTTATGTACTCTATATCTCTAATTCATCTCTCGATGCTTCTTAGGAGGCGCAGACATGAAACCCAACACCAAAACCTCGGAAACATCATCGGAAATCGCCGACGATCTCTTAACAGAAATTTTTCGAAGTCTTCCCACGAAATCACTCGTTCGGTTCCAATCAGTATCCAAACACTGGCAATATCTCATCACCAATCCACAATTCCATAATCTACGCAATTCGAATCTCAACCCACCTTCTGTTGGCCTCATCTTCCCAATTCCCAACATGGCTCGTGGTATCTCGCGTACTTACGCATACGTCGTCCCTTTCGACAAATCCTCGACACCATTTCGAAAACTGCATTTCAATCACACGTCAGCTTCGCCGTGGGAAATCAAAATCATGAGTTCTTGCAACGGATTCTTAGTCTGTGCCGTCAAAGAATTTCACTACAGTGTATGGGATTACTATGTCTGTAATCCCACCATCAATCGATATTCAAAACTTCCGAAAGTAGACGAAAAAAGTAACTGGATGTCGACAACACAATATTGGATGCACTTGGCTTTTGATCCCTCCAGGTCTCCTCATTACCAAGTTGTTTGTGTCCGCGAATTGAGGGGTCAGTATGAGTTTGCGGTGTACTTGTCCGAGAAAGGATTTTGGGAAAAACGAGGCGAGCCCCTCTCGACAAATGTCAATTTCGAGAAAGGGGTATATTGCAATGGTGCCATCCATTGGATCGGCTGTACTAAAAAATCTATTTATTTCAATCCTGACGATGATCAGATGCCTCGGGTAATGCCAACACCGCCTATCAATGCTTGGACACGTTATTATTTTGGGGAGACATGTGGTCACTTGCAATACTGTGATCACTTGCAATACATTGATGCGTATTGTATTAAAATCTATGTGTATGAGATGAGGCACGATTATTCTGAATGGTTCGTCAAGTTCAAAGTCGATCTTCCGTGGGACGTGATGGGCTTATTTACTATATGTAATGTGGTTCGAGGTAGCAATGATGAGGACTCTTTCTTGCTTTTGAATATTTGGGGAAGAATTGTACGATACAATCTTGTTTACGGTACTTTTGAAATCTTGCACGAGTTCAAAGTGACTGACATTGGAGGATACAATCTTGTCCACGCTTGCAGCAGGAGGATTGAAGCCTTTACACCTGGTTTGAATCCTCCGGATGTAGTTATTCCTTTGCAGTACATTGTGTCCCTCTGTTCTGTTTAGATTTTGTTTTGTTTTGTTTTGCTTTTCTTATTATGCCTTGCAGTTGTTAATTAATTCTTTGTAATCTCATAAATAACTAAATTTTAAATTGGAGTTAGAAGTGGAACTTGTATAATCTCTCTTGTAGATTGTGTCTTTTTGTCTAAGTTGTGATGACACCTTTGGTGTAGGCAATACATTATTTGCCCATGTATATTCATAAGTTCGAAGTTCTTAAAGACGAGATATAATTTGGAAGACAATAATTTTATATACTAATATATGGGGTAACAGTGCATAACTTGAGAGATGAACAATGTTCTAAATTCCCTTTTAAAATTCAAAATCACAACTAATAACTTTCACTAATGCTTAAACTTAAAAAAGAAAAGAAAAATCTAGTAGTTACTATTTAGCAAAATTAAACACGGCAGAGACACTCAATGTATTGTAACGGAAGTTTCGCGGCCGGGCATATCATGGAAGAAGA
The DNA here is from genome assembly GCA_014905375.1 of Phtheirospermum japonicum. Classification (NCBI taxonomy): domain Eukaryota; kingdom Viridiplantae; phylum Streptophyta; class Magnoliopsida; order Lamiales; family Orobanchaceae; genus Phtheirospermum; species Phtheirospermum japonicum. The sequence continues at coordinate 1,552,297 of BMAC01000023.1, read as the reverse complement.
ACGTTTACCCTTATCACCCTCGAACCCATCTATGTTTCTCAGAGGCCCTGTGACCACACTCATATATGGTCTCGCTAAGCCTGAATACCCTCCTCCTCGTCATTCGCACCATGAGCACATGTAGAAAATAAGTTGCTCCCAATAGTCGAAAGATCAACTCTGTACTTGACGAACCACTCGGAATAATCCCTCATCATCTCGTACACGTTGAACTCAGTCACCGTCCTGTAGACATCAATGTAATGCAAGTGACCACACGACTCCCCGAAGTAACAATTGCTGGTCGAGTAATCGCCATCGAGGATAGGCGGCGTCGGCATCACCCGAGGCGTTCGATCGATGTCGGGATTGAAATAAATTTATTCTCTGGAAAACCAAATCCAATGGACGGCTCCATTCCAACATACCCCGTACTCGAAATTGACTCGGGACGCAAAGGGCTCAACGCAATTTCTCCAAGAACCCGTCTCAGACGAGTAAACTTATACAAAAATGAGAGAAGTCTACTATTTATACTAGGTAGTATTGTTACTATTTACCCGAGAAGCGTACGAGTGTTTCTCGGCTAATTTGCGTTCTTCGTCCACCAACTTTTGCTATTTGAGAGTTTGGTCCACGGGTAAATTAGGAGACTAACTTTTAATTTTTTGCACATTCAGTCCAATAGTGGTAGGCAACTTGACGACAACGAAAGGCAGTGGGCCAAAAACGACAATTTGACTCAATCACGTAGCTACGTGATTTGGGTATTTTATCACTATAGCTAATATAAGAATTCCAATTACATGTGATTCTACTTTATTCTTGTAAATAGATTTTTGTATTTGGTGGATGAGAATACGAATTTTTCTACAGAACCAGATAGGGTTCCATTACGGAGCCCTATATAACACATGACATTCACCCCGCCATTCATTTAAAAAAAAAAGGAAAGAAAAATAAAAAGAAAAAAATGATTAAGGTCTCAGATAAATGCCATGTTATTTATAGGGCTCCATAATGGAGCCCTACCTGGTTCTATAGAAGAACCGCTTATAGGAGTAGAAATACAATTTTGTTTTTGAAAATGAAAAAAAAAAATCGTTGGAACTGCCGGTTTTCGGTTCAAACTGACCGGCTTCGGTTAACTGGTTAATTTCTATTTTTTCTAGTCGTTAATCATCAACACATGCCGTTGATTTCAAAATGTCCTTCAAACCGAATGGTTTAACTACTAATTTTAATCAGTGTTTCGATAATAATAGTTTTTTTTTTATTAAAGCGCAGGTTAGAACTGGCGGTACCGATTTGACAATTTTACGAATCAAAACTGAACCACCGAAAATGATGGTAAACGGTTAAGTGAACCTTTTTGAAGTGTAGTTTTTCGTGATTTTGAAAATTAAAGGTTATATTGGCTTGGTATTATCGGAATTCGATTCAATTGAAGGAATCAAGGTGTTTATAGCATGGAAAAGAAAAAGAAAATGAAAATAAAGCAATCAAACTAACTAAACTATTTTAGGAATTGAAATAGCAAATTGGTCGTATGCCTCGAAATGAAAATGCAAAGCAATAATGAAAATTAAGCAAGAACAAGCAATGTTTCATCAAGTACAAGCATGAAAGCAAAAGGTACAACCATGATTGCATGAGCATAAAATCCTAAATAATGCAAATAACAAGAATTGAAAGTATGAATGGATAAAGCAATGAGATTCGCGTCAAAGTTTAAAACTTTACGGAAAATAACAAGAAACGAAGTGTAGATCTAAGATTTAACATAAATTGAAGAACATAAATGAAACATATGAAATATTCAAATAAAAACGATCAAGGACTCGATCTATGATCTAGATGTGTCACTCACCTAGATTCCATGGACGATTCACAAGATCTAATAAGAAATCTAAGAGCTAAGGCAAAAAGTATAAGATGAAAAACCAACATGGAATTAAAAGAAAGTTTACTTGAGTTAAAGAGAAGAAGTAACAAACTTGAATTAAATTGCAACAAAGTAAAATCCAAGGGAGTACTTGAATTCTTCTTGAGCTTACAAACCCAAGGAAAGTTCTAAATTAAATCTAGAATCTAGAGTGAAAAGCTTAATCCCAAACCAAAATTTGGGTTGGGAGGAATGGGAGATATCTACAAAAATGAGAGATATCTAAAAATAATTAGGTGATAAAACTTAAATTTTCTTTCTACACGGATTTTCTCATTATCAAAAATTATGTTTTGATTGAATGATGTTGTTTCACCCCAAAATATGACACCACCTAAAACTGGTATACCTTCCCGACCTGCACACAAACACACGTTAGAAAGGACCACCAGAGGTTTTTCGGTGGAAACCTCTCCGATGCTTAAGTCAGAAAGCATATGAGGTGTTTTCCAGGAAATAAGGAAGGAATGCACAAAAATGACATACCTCTCTCAGCCTTGGGGCTAAGGTATTTATAGTTTTTTTTCCAGTAGGGACCCTTTCCGGGATCTCGGAAACAAAGGCCGCGAATCAAGGGCCGCTGAAACAACAAACTCTGACAAGTGGTCCCACTTGTCCCCCAGCGGGGGTCAAGAGATCAGGTCTCTCTTAGTCCTACTCTCCTTCTTACTAGCAAGCCTACCTGCGCGTGGGGGTCAAGAGGCCAGGTCTCCCCTGGTCCTGCTCTCCTTTTTATTGGCAAGCCTAACTGTGCGGGGAGGTCAGGAGGTCAGGTCTCCCCTGGTCCTGCTCTCCTTCTTATTGGTAAGCCTACTGCGCGGGGAGGTCAGGAGGCCAGGTCTCCCCTAGTCCTGCTCTCCTTTTCACTGGCAAACCTGCCTTTATATTGCCAAGGTTTATCTCACAGGAGGTCTTCTATCAGCTCAGGGCAACTCCTGGGCTGGGATGACGCTGCTCAGCTCACTAGTGCAGAAACAGCTTTTAAGAACGCCTGTTTCTGCAAATCAAGAACGCCTTGCTGAGGCGTTCTGTATGGAGCTGTTCTTGAAAGTCTGACAATCAAGAACGCTCTGCTGAGGCGTTCTTAATTGTCAGACTTTCAAGAACGATTTTTCAGAGACGTTCTTAAAAAGATTTCATCCGTTCTAGAAAGTCGATTTTACAGGTTTCGCCCGTTATGGAAAATAATATTTCAGAACGTCATTTTTTAAGACGTTCTGGAAAATATACTTTTCAGAACGTCCCTTTTTCATGCATTCTCGAAAGTATACTTTTCAGAACGTCATTTTTTAAGACGTTCTGGAAAATATACTTTTCAGAACGTCCCTTTTTCAGGTGTTCTGGAAAGTATACTTTCGAGAACGCCTCTAAAAACAGGCGTTCTGGAAAGTATACTTTCCGGAACGTCTCTAAAAACTGGCGTTCTGGAAAGTGTACTTTCTAAAACGGGTTTCTGAATAACCGTTCTGGAAAGTAGTAAAAAAATTAAAAAAAAAATTAAATGAAAGCAGGTGATAACAAATACATCAAATTTCATTCCGCATTCATTTTTTTCAGGGCTGATAATATATATTACTATTTTATTACCTATTTAAATCACAAAACACATGTCATTTATATAATCCCAAGATCAAACAACACATGTCATTAATCACAATAATACACAATCACCATAAGATGTCAATACAAACAACACAAGTATCCAAATACATGATCACCAAATCTTAATATAGAAATCACCAAAAGATGATGAGTACCTATTTTTCTACCATTCAAGTTATCCACAAATAGCAGCCATAGTAGGCTCGTTATTAATCCTCGGCACGTCAAGACTAGTGATTCTACCCGCATCCTTTGTGAATTTGATTAATATTCTGTTCAACAAGAAAGTGATTTTGGGACCCGGCATATCAAGATCTTGAAACTCTCTCATTTTCGGCTATGAGGGCGGATATTTTAGGATCGCGAAGGTCAGAAGCTGACAGCGTCTACAATATATCGAGCACAAGAACTCAAATATTAGAAATAGTTTATAGTTTTCGAGAAAATAATGTTGCGTGGAAATCAAAACTCTTTTTGCCATTGGAAGATTATATATTTATGCCAGGTACACAGAACTAAATTATTAGGTAAAACAAATTTGTGTATGTAAAGAGTAACCCAATGTTATAGTATTACCAACCAGCAGCAGAGTTGATCACCATTCAGAAGTTAAATAATCAGAATAAATGAGAATTAAAACCGGGTATAAAGGGGACAATGCTCTGAATTATATGTACAAAATGTACAGGTAGCTATAAATATTAACCTTTAGATTTAGTCTAATTACAAATAATAATAATAATTATTATTATAATTATAATACCTCTTTTGTTTTATTAAAAAATCAGGGCACATTTGAAACACTTCAAGGGACTCTTTGTAAAATTAAAAGATAGCTGGAGTGTTTTCTAATCACGCTAAACTTTAGGTTTGTTTCATAATTGTCCCAAAAAAAAAGTGATAAGCAACTTTTTTATTTTAACCCATGCCTTTGTGGTCAGTTATAGCTTTCAACAAAGAACAACAAAGAGTATAAGTGCTTCTACTTATTGCATACAGAAATTAATTAAAGGCCTCTGCTGCAAAAAATAAAAAAACCAAAAAAACTTTTCCAAAACAGAAGATAAGCCTAAGGCTTAAGTTAATCAGCAGAAAATGAACATTAAAAGCAAAGAAAATAAGGATTAATTTAAATATAATAATTTGACTCACATACCCTTGCTTGAATAAACTCTTTGACGTGGCCCTCGCGAAACTGACCTAAAAGTTTCGGGCCGTACCCGTGACCCGACAGACACTCAAAAGTGTGAATCTCTTCGTCCCGGTCGAAAAAATGGTCGACCCCGTCGCCATACAACCTGGCCAAGACCGTTCTCTCGTTATCGGTCTTTGTGGGCCAGCTTATTCTGTATTTCTCGTTCGTCATGGCACCGCTCAGATGAACCACTTTCACAGCTCGGAGTTCGATCGAGTCTCCCCAATTCGAAGCCAGCGATTTTAGCAGCTTTAGTAACTCCTCGGGCAGAGTGTTTTCAGGAAATCCATTTGTCTTCACAGCCATCAAATCAAATGATCAAGATCTATTTCTTATTTTTAAAACCTTTTGAACATGAAAAAAGGATTTAATTAATCTCCATCATCAGCTTTTGTTGAAATGGACAATAAAAAAGAAGGGGCAAATCATCGAACATTTCAAGAACATAAAATTGAGCCCAAGAAAACAAACCTCACCGTCAAATTCACAGAAACATAAATAGAAGTAAAGACATTTTGCTTCCAACTAACGCGATCACAAAACTAACACGGACGAATAGATTTCATAACATTACCCTAAAACCGATCGATCAAAGAGAAGGACATCATTTTGATTTTCCTTTATTAGCAGACTCATGGCGATTTGTGCTTGAAAGACTTCTTGTTAGGTTTCAACGAAGATGATGATTGTCCACCTTTTTGTTTCCTTTGCTTCTTCTCATTCTTCACATTGTACATGTTTACAGCCTACATATTCCAACCACCAACCAACCAAGATAAACACCGATTGTCGCTTCAAAATTCATTTATAAGAAAAAAAGATCCACTACACAAAAGAAAAAAAAAAGCATACCTTTTCCACATTGAGTATCTCGTGCGAATTTTTAGAAATCAATTTATTCAAAATTTCCTCAGTTTGCTGCCTCTCCATCGCACTCATTCCTGATCCTTCCACAGTCGGAAAAAACTGCATAACATGATGTTAAAAAAAATCAATTCACCACCAACAACTGAACTAGAAATACATTAATGAAGCGTACTTTAAATTACAAAACTACCCATGGATTTAGCCTAATCACAAGAAAATCTAGTCTTTCAAAATTGAGTTTGTGAGGGGGAAAAAAACAAATATCAAGGGGGTATTGTAATTTTAAAGAAAATTGGGTTTTTCTGTGAAGCTGAATCTCAAGGGTATTTAAGTAATTGACCTGTAAGCTTAAATACTTTTTAAGGGCGACGCAAACAAACCTTCCTATACTTCTTATCGTGCTTTAGGGCCTTTTCTCCGGGCAATTTCTTGTCAAATTTTCCACCGCTGGCCGTTGAAGTAGCTGCCATTCCGGTAACATTTTGTAACTCGTCCTTGCTAACTTTCTTGGGGTTTTCCTTTGTTTCCGTTGTAGGTAAAGAGGTGGCCGCAAGTTGGATATGGCTGCAAAATAATAAAACAAACTAGAGGTTTAGTGTTATGGCAAAACTGAACTTGACTGGTAACCTCGTAAGGCATTTTTGGCAATTAAAAACTTAGTACAGTAAATGCAAGCAAATCATTTTTATTTTAGGATTGAGGTTTTAACACTTTCAAAATAAGCCCAAAGGATAGTTATGAAAAGAACCCTTGAGGTTTGACATAATCACAAAAAAGAAACAAAAGCTAACTTTCAAAAAAAAAATATATATACCCACAAAAATTACAAAAATACCAGCGAGAGCTGATTATTTGTTAAAATTAAGGGGCTAATTGTAATATGAGGTTTTTGAAAATGCATTCTGCTTATTGAGAGGTTAAATATAAGACAAAATAAAACCCCAGGGGCATTTTTTGTAATATTGAAGGACAGGTAAGGTTTTTGTCATAATTAGGTCAAACTGCAAGGGTACTTTTTGTAACTAGGTCAAACCTCAATGATTATTGTTTTTTTATTAATCCTAAACCCAGAATACCCAAAAATCACATCACATCTAAAGGAAGAAAAGAAAACCTTTGCAAGGCACCATCTTTCTGAGCTTGTTTCAGGTTGTGTAACCGATTTCTCTCCTGTTTGTCAACTTTGCTTTTCTTCTCTTTACGCCTCTCAGCAAAAAGATCTGTTCCGGGTTCTGGACAAGCAAAAAGATTTAAAAAAAAAAGTGATTATGATAGGATCACAATAATATGCAGCACGTTCCAGGAAAATGTTAATGCTTCTAATATTATCAAACTTAATATTCACGGTCAAGCTTTAACAAACTAAAGTAAAAAAAAATGATTTGTTATGATTCTCCAACACATAAGAAATAAAATGTTGTGGAACCAAAAAATAGTGTGATGTGAAAATAATATACATTAAAAAAAAATAGGAAGGACACTGAAAATTACATACCATCACTGGCCTTGGCCTCAATGATTGGAATGTCGTTGTCATCATTAATCAAATTGAGAAATTGAATTGGAACATGACTACCTGAGAATCTCAACTTCAAAAATGATTTTGGCAACAGACACTTTAACCACACAATCATGAAACCTTATCCAGACTCGAATATCATAGTGGAGATAGATGTGAGATATTCAAGTAATTGTACATCCATATTCAATATTGACCGACAATAAAAACATAGGGTTGATTACGAAAAACTGCTCCTGCGAATTAACTAATTACCAAAGAAATCAAAACATTTTTTGAAATTACAATCTTACGATGTGAAAATAGAATTTAAAGATTTTGAAATATGAGGGTTTTTTCGTCAGGGGGAAGTGTATATATTATCTCAAAACTGTATTTTTTCTATCATTCACACAGAAGTTCTTTTTTAACTTAATTCCTACTCATTATATTTGAATCTGCTAGAGGCCAAACGCAAAAGGAGAGTAAAGAGAGAAAGTAAAATGTAAAATATGGGACTAGCAGAATCCTTGATTCAACTAATTCAAATCTCACACCCATCAACTTAGCTAAAAATTACAACACCACAAATCAGATGGAAATATTAGTTTACCTGGAGAGAGTACAAACAAATAACAATGTTTCATGAGTACAAAAGGTAAAGGTAAAAAGACTCTCCCTTTCACAGAGAACATGTTTTAAGTAACTTGTAACCAAACTCAAATACTCAAGCAGAAAGCATAGTAAGTCTCTGTAAGAATTAGTCAATCACTTATGAACTGGGTACAGTTTCTGCTTTCACCCTTTGGAGCTTCTCCCTTTGCCACCTCAGCAGCTTCCTCTTCTGGCTTCTTGATCTCTGCAAGACAGGGAAACAAACTTGTAAGAATCCAGAACAAGAAAAAGAAACCAAATACCAAGTGCTGCAAACTTTACACTAAAAGAACACTTCACATATGTAACAAACAATACACGAAGGAGGGGATGGGGTGGTGGGGATTTTGTAGTCACACACACTCAATTTATGCTTCAGAATTATAAATAATCATCAAACACCTCCTCCAGGTTTGTGGATACCTATGCATTTTGTAAATGAGACACAAGTCAATAAAATGAATTGTTTGTTGTTACTATAACTACCTGGCATCCTACCTCAGCAGTTTGTAGTTTTATCAATAAAGTGCATATGATAATTACAATCTCAGCAAATGCATACCTACACCAAAGACTTGCATACATATATTCTGAAAGTCACATCACATATAATGTTTAGAACACCAATTCAACAACGGTTAGTATAATGGTATTTTAAATTTAGAAAAACACCAAAAAAAACAACAAAAAAACACCCAATTTCTTTCCATGAAAAAAGAAATAACTTCAGTTTAAAGTCACCATCATTAGAATACCTATATCATAACACTAGCATATAAATTATATTAGCACACCTACATCCAAGACATAGCATACATATACTCCGAAAGACGCATCACATATACTGTTCAGCACACCAATTCAACAACTGTTAGCATAATAGTATTTTAAATTTAGCAAACACCAAAATACACCCAATTTCTTTCCATGAAAAAGAAATAACTCTTGTAAAGACACATCTCATAAATCATTATGAACACAACAAATACATACCAATTATGTTCAACACACCAAATCACATATTTTCAGCATATAATCAAAGCAACATAAAAAAATAAAAATTGATCCCAGTTAAACATATTTTCAAAGCAACATAACAAAATAAGGAAAAAGAAAAATTTCTGATCCCAGTTGACATAAAGAAACAAACAAAAAAAAAACTAATCACTAATTCAGCACACGATTAATTTAGCATTTGGAAGCCTAGGCTTTGGAAACTGAATAACAAATACAAGAACAAAAAATAGGAAGTGTAAAACCATGAAAATATATATTACTCAAAGCATAATCTCGTACAACTAAATTGAGGGGTACAATTTGTAATTCAAGATAAAAGGAGTTTGATATCAATTTAGAGTATAAATAACCTCGCTGCAAGCGTGATGAGCACAGTCAGACCAGTCCAGATTTGCAGCACGACATTCATCGTATGCATGAATGAGCTCGTGAATCACCACTTGGGTTACTTCATCTTGAATTTACAAGCGATTACTACACACCACTATCTAAGATTAAGCTGTGAAGCTGTTTATCCAAGATGTTGTATTGAAGAACTAAAAACAAACACCGTTGACAAGAGTATTTAGAAAGATCCTAAAAAATAAAATTAGAAAACAAACAAACACTAAACTCAGTATTCAAGAACTATAAGCACAAAATCTCATTTAGCTTCGACAAGAGTATTTAGAGAGTTTGACCTGTTTTGAAACTATTGGGAGAGAGATCCTCAGCTGAGACGAGAAAATTGCCAGCAGCAGCATTTACAAGAATATCGAGCTTTCCAAAATACTTCACCGTTGACTCCATAACTCTTTGTGCATCTTCCCGTTTACGGACATCCCCTTCAAACCCAACCGCCTATAAACACAAACATAAGAAGAAAAGAGAACATAAAAAAAAAAGGAAAAGGAAAAATAATCTGTTGATTCCATTTGAGAATGATTTAGAATACATATACACCAGCAAGGGATCAAAAAACTGATCCTCAAAAGTCCTCAAATATAGGAATTAATTGCTATTTTAATCTTCTAAGTTCAGTTCATTGTTGACTAATTTACACAATAATTAAAATACATGATTTACTTAAAACAAAAAATCTAAGGCCTAGTTCGGCTTGTTATCGATTTCTACAGAACTCAAATCCATTATCAATGTTTTTGAAGTGAATAAACTGATAGTAAATAATCAAACTTAGCATGAACAAAAAAAAAATCTCATCTTGACCATAAATATATAGAAAGAAATCAGAAGTTGTATAATTAATCAATCAGTCATCTAAAAAAGAGCTAGTTCAGTATGCAGAAAGATTGATGGAACTAATTGGATCACTGCTCAATTTTGTTGTCCAAATGGAAAAATAAAACTAAATAATAAAATAAGTTGAAGAGTATTACGGAGATGCCGAGAGACTTGAGGGCTGAAACGGCGTCGTCTAATACATTTATGCGGCGGCCCATGAGGGCGATGGAGGCTCCATGCTTTCTGAATTGGGTCGAGATCTGAAGCCCGATACCCGACCCGCCTCCGGTGAGGAGAGCTACTTTGCCTTTGAGTACGTCGGCCTTGAATGGAGACTCCATTTTCTTCTCTAACGTTGGAATAGAAAAAAAAATAAATTCGTTGTGGCCTCCGGTGAGAATCCTACAGTTGCGGCCGCGGAGATGGTGGTGTCGCCGCTGGGATTCCAAAGTGGGATGCGCTGGAGCTGGTGCTCGGCAGGGGAGGCCAGCCGTCAAACCCTGGTGAAGTGTTGCTCAGGAGAACGTGTTGTCCTTGGGCTCATGCTTGCTCAGAGTGGTGGTGGCTAGGGTTTGAGTGCAGCGCCGGCGGAGTGTGGTGGTGGTGGTGGAATATGGGAAGAAGAAGGTAGATCGGGAGAGGAAGGGGAAGTCGTCAAATTGAACCAGGGAGAGGAAGGGGATAAGGTTTATTTTTATTTTATTTTTAATTAAAAAAATTGATTTTGTGGGTATATTTTAATACAGAAATAATATGACATACGAGAACGCCTTTTTAAAGGCGTTCTGAATAATACTTTCCAGAACGTCGTTTTTAAAGACGTTCTTAATATTTAAAATACGAGAACATCGTTTTTAAAGACGTTCTCGATATTTAACATACGAGAATGTCGTTTTTAACGACGTTTTGGATATCTAAACATACGAGAACGTTTTTTTAACGACGTTCTGGATATCCAGTATACCAGAACGTCCTTGAAAAAGATGTTCTCGTATGTGACACTTTTATTACAAAAATGCCACCGCCTGACATTTAAGAACGCCGCTTCCTGAGGCGTTCTTAAATCACTGTTCTTGAATCCTGTTTTTGTACTAGTGGCTCTTACTAACCTCAGGACAACCCCTGGGTTGGGATCCATGTCTTCTTGCTCAGCTCTTACTAACCTCAGGACAACCCTTAGGTTGGGATACAGGTCTTATTGCTCAGCTCTTTGGTCATCTAGATTCAGGTCTACCCCAATTCGGGTCTAACCTATTTATGCCTCATCAGATGTGAAATCCGTGTAGAAAGAAAAATTAGGTTTTTTCACCTAATTTCTGGACAATGGAAAAATGGAAAGAAAGGAAAAAAAATAACTAAAGAGGAATGAAGGGCAAGAGTAGTTTTTTACATCCATTTAATATTTAAAATTAAATGAAAAATGATAAGAAATTAAATAATGGAAAGTAGCCAAAACAATGGATCAAAAATGAAATTTTCTCCATAATTATGGTAGTCAATGATGTCCAAATAAATGAATTTTAAATGAAAAGTTCAAGTACCTTTTGTACAGAGTGGTTAATATAATAAATTAAAAATGAAATTTACTCCATAATTATGGTAGTCAATGATGTCCAAATAAAATGAATTTTAAATGAAGAGTTGGGTGGCGGAGGCTTGTATAAATCCCAAACCGGTAGTCTAGTCTTGATTCTCTCACTCATCTCTTTAAGTTCCTCATATATTTTTGGAATTTAGGATATCTTAATATTCATGCTATGTTTTTTCAACGACTTGGATTAATTAAGGCTTCCGTGGTGCTTATTCGTTTGTTTAAACGGACAATGAATTTTCCTTTTTTTCATTTTTTTTATGAAATATTACGGCCACAATGTTTAAAAACTATCGTAATATGTAACACCTCAGATAATATGAGACTAACTAAGTTTAATAGATTTGATTCGAACATCGATCGAGGACCCTTTTTTTCCAAGAGGTCGTGTTTACTTCCCAAAAAGATGCCCAACCATAGTTACTCACACTTCCACTAAAAAAAACACGTAAATGTTGACGGATTTTGTTTAATTGACAGAAAAACCATCAGGCATGTGTTGACGGCCGCTAACGGGCGGAATTTGTTGATGGATTAATGACGAGGCAGAGGCCGTCTGCAAGCCTTTAACAAT
>BMAC01000023.1:1514252-1537234 GCA_014905375.1 Phtheirospermum japonicum | reverse complement strand
CTTGCCTGGCGCCTGGGGCGCCCGGCGATTTCTTTGGCCAGTTTTTGAAAATCGTAGGCGGATTGGTGGCGCCTAGCGCCTAGGGCAATTTTTAGAACAGAGAGGATAGCAGCGTCGGCATCACCAGAGGCGTTCGATCGAGGTCGGGATTGAAATAAATTGACTCTCTAGAAAACCAAATCCAATGGACCGCTCCATTCCAATATACCCCGTACTCGAAATTGACCCGGGATGCAAAGGGTCTAAGGAATATTGGAATAATTCGAAACTTAGTTTCAAATTTTTTTATATGATATTAATTCTCAACAAGTGATCTATATGCACCGCGTCACTTCGCCAAGGTTCCAAATAAACAGTTATCATCGTCACATTTTTTAAAAATATTTTGAAAACTTAAATAAAATCACGTGACACCCTATCACGTTTTTAGAAAAAAAAAAAAACTTGAAAACCCGTTTTTGGAGGGGCAACACCTCCCGGCCGGCGCCGTAACCCACGTCAACATCCGACGGTATACAACCAACAACACAATGACAATAATATATATATACAAAATTAAACCCAAACCGATCACCACGGCCTCCAATACATGAATAATATATATACAATATAATGAGTGCATACATGCACATATCAAAATATAATATAAAATTTATCTAAACTTGAAAGGAAACCCTAATAATCTAAATTAATACAATGATAAACCCTAATACAATTGATTATTCCAAAACTGAACCCTAATTATGTAATTATTACTAAATTGGACCTAATTATGTAATTATACCTAAATTGAACCCTAATTATATAATTATACCTAAATTGAACTCTAATTATGTAATTATTCCTAAATTGAACCCTAAATAACTGATTATTCCTAAATTGAACCCTAAATCATTGATTATTCCTAAATTGAACCTTAATTATGTAATTATTACTAAATTGAATTCTAATTAATTGATTATTCCTAAATTGAACCCTAAATAATTGATTATCCCTAATTTAATCGTAGTTGGGTAAATGAATCATAAATTATACCCTAAATGCAACCCTAATTGCAAATTAAACCTAAATTAAATGATAATTATATATTATATCCTAAACTATTATATAATTATAAACCCTAATTTCAAACCCTAACCTATAAACCCTAATTTGAAATTAAACCTAAATTAAACAATAATTATAAATTATATCCTAAACTATTACTTAATTATAAACCCTAATCTCAAACCCTAACCTATAAATCCTGATTATAAAATAAACCCTAAATTAAACCTTAATTGCATAATCGAATGGAAAATCACTAATTCAATTCAAATTATATAACAAACCCAGATTTCTATCCTAATTAGATATTAAACCCTAAAAATAATCCTAAAAATAACCCTAAAATTATATAAATTACAAAAACAAAAGAAAGGAGGTGTGGGTTACCCTGCTTGGATGGCGGTGGTGGCAGGTGGAAGACGGCAGCGGCGGCAGGTGGACGGCGGCGGAGCTTTGCCCCGTGGACGGCGCGTCGAAGGTGCACGGTGGAAGGCTGTGGAGCTTCCGTCTTTGGCGGTGGTCGCCGGTGGCTAAGGAGGCGAGCTTTCCCTGTGGACGGCGCGTCGAAGGTGGTCGAGGTGGTCTCTTTTTTTTCTTTTTTTCTTTCTTCTTTCTCTTCTGTTCTGTAATGGCAAAGAAACAGCGAGGGGCTTGCCCGCTGTTTAATTAGGGCAAAAATACCGAGGGGACAAACCCCTCGAAAAACCGAGGGAATTAATCCCCCTCGGTTTTTACTATTTTTTTTAAATTAATTAATTCCGAGGGATACTTAAATCCCTCGGTTTCAAACCGAGGGAATACATATTCCCTCGGTATCAAATCGAGGGAATCTATATTCCCTCAGTATTTTTAAATTTAAAAAAAATCAAAAAAATTAGAAATAAATAGAAAAAAAATTAAAAAATAGGATTTGTTTCCGGGAAGCCGAGGCGCACCTTTCCCAGCCCCGGTCGTAATTCTTGGAATTTTTTTTTTCTATTTTTTACTATTTTTTCTATTTTTTCGAGTTTTTTTTTTCATTTTCATCTAAAATCGAAAAAAAATAGTAAACGCCTACTAAATGATCGACGCCCGACCCCCATGGTTCCACGATGCCGAGGCGCACCCATCCTCGCCCCGGTCGTGAAATGATGGGATTCGTTTCTATTTTTTACAAATTTTTCTATTTTTTCGAGTTTTTTTCCATTTTTCATTTAAAATCGAAAAGAAATAATAAAAACGTGTGCTAAACGATCGACGTACGACCCTCGTGGTTCCACGACGCCGAGACGCATTCATCGACCTCTCGGAAAAATCACGACGCTTCGTCGCTTCGCGTTTCCAACCGAAGGAGTTCATCGATCGATTGTATCTTGTTGGATTGGTCGAATCCCACGACACGTGTGGATACGCATGTGGTCGTTGGTATTTTTCGATCAATATCGGGTCAAAACCACCCCACGTGCCTAAGATGATAGGATTGGTTTCATTTTTACGATTATTCTATTTTTTAATATATTTTTTGAATTTCTTTAATTAAAAAAATTTCGAGGGATATTTAATTCCCTCGGTATAAAACCGAGGGATTGCTATATCCCTCGGTTTAAAACTGAGGGAATTAAATATTCCTCGGTTTTTAATTAATTTTTTAAAAAAATAAATAAACCGAGGGTTTATTTTTCCTTCCGTTTTAAACCGAGGGAAGGTTGAGTCCCTCGGTTTGAAATCGAGGGAAATCACTCCCCTCGGTTTTTTGTAATTTTTTAAAAAATAAAAATAATAAAATTTCGAGGGATATTTAATTACCTCGGTTTTTTCGAGGGCCATGTTCCTGATAAGTCCAAAAACTTGAACTATCAAATATAGGGGGTACTAACCTCAAAAGAGATAAGCGACCTGAAATTGCTTCCAAAGCACATCACAGCGACCTGCCAAGCCCTCCACGAAATTTCCTGGCGACCACCTGGTCCTGCAAAACAGCGCCTCAAACGGGCCGAATTTCGAGCCCGTTAAGGCCCTCCGACGCTTAAGTCAATAAGCGAAATTACCACTCTCTTCTCTCTCAATACTCAAGTATATTAATGCGTAAAAGTAATATCAGCGTAATAATGATCATCCTATAATGAGAAGCAAAAGCCTCTTTTATAGAGATAGGAGAAGTCCTCCACTATCTAGAGTTATCTTCCATAACCATAATTCCATTCATATCACAACTCTACAACCGACTCACAATTAGGACTTCTCATATATAGCAAGTTCCCATAAACAATAAATTTCTCAATAAAGTACCAAAATAAGCTGGGGCATACAGCCCACCAGGCCCATAACAATCCATGAAAATCAAGCCCACAAACATGATCAAGTATTCAGCCCGGCTCAAGTACTCAGCTCAAACCACAAGAGATCACGACCCTATATGAAAACTCATCCACATACTACAGGTCGCTACTCTTTCACAAACCAGCTCGCTCATATCAACACAGCTCGCTCATCTCCTAGAGGCACACCCTCCCTAGGAAATGAGGTTGTTTTCCACAAATACTCATATTTATCACATAATATTACGTACAGACATTTTGGTCCGTATCAGCTAGTCCCCCATGTTCTAACTGATTAAGACACGAAATCAGGTAGGACATGAAAAAAAACAGAATTACAAGAGCACAACCACTTCAAAAATAATAATAAAACACATAAGTAAATCATCATTTTACCTTACCAAACCACATATCAGAATCATACAACTCAACAAACTGAGCTATAATACTCATCCTTCCATAGTAAATTACAAAATGTACCTGCGACCTGCCAAAGTACAGCTTACCGAGCTCACTTCACCTTATGGAGAACAACCACGAGTCCCCAGTCCAAGTCCCCTAACTATAACGACCTGAATCATATAACTTTAACACATAGACCGAACTCTTACAAGCCCCCGAGTTAAATCCCAAGATTTCTTACTTGGCGACCTAAAAACAATATCATTCTTTTAACAACACACAGCTATAACCAACCCCAATAATTCAAAATCATAATCATAACTAATCCACAAAGTCAAGACACACTTTTCTCCTCACATCCCATCTCATTTAAACTTCATTAAATGCAGTCTGCTCCCTTGCCAGACATGCGTCACACTCTTATTTTCTCGGAGTATAATAAATCCGGTGGGCCTAAGAATTAATGGCCCAAAATATTCTCCAAATAAACCCTAATAAGTCCCGCTCCTATCTGCCTCATCAACCTTTTCGCCTCCCAACACATAAAACATTTTCATCTTCCTCATCCACCACTTTTCGCCATTTTAACTAAGAAATCGCCATTTTTACTCTGCAAAAAATCTCATCACCCCGCAATCGCTCAAGGATCCACCAACAATTCCTTACTTACCAATGACCTCTAGCTCGCCAAAAATGTGTAAGTCCCCAAATCTCCTTTTGATTTTAATCATACTGTTGAATTGATAACTGCATCTGTTGAGATATATTTGTTCTGTGTTATCCCCTCCCCTGGATATGTTTAACTTATGATGGTATTAGCATCTCCCAACAGTAATTCCCAAAATTCAACCTTCTCCCCTGATTCTGATCCCACTGAAAACCCTTTCATCATCTAAAAGAGACCAAAACAATTGACATTACCCTCCTCTGGCCTACGTGACGAGCCAGAGGGCGATGTCACCTGGGCAGAGCTCCAGGCCCAAAACCTAGTAGACAACATTCCTGACAATTCCCCTATCCTTCCTTTAGATGCTCCCCCTATCCCAGAGGGAATTCCCCTACGTAAATCAAAAAACTCCGCACCCTGCGAACACTTTAGGGAGAATCCCGTGACTATAGATCACTCCCTTTCCTTCGCCGACCTGCCTTCTTCGTCCCTCACGACCAAAGAAATTAAGCACAACTACTGGCTATTACCCGACCCCAAGAAAGTAGAGAAATTCAAACGCATTCTTAATCTTCCAACCACTACAAAAGTGGTCTTGCCTGATAGCCCGCACATTGATCCTATGCGACCTTCACTTAACCACATTACTCTCTTTGACACATTACTAGTAACAGGATTCAGATTCCCAGCTCATCCCTTTTACATTGATATCTCCAATTTGTACGATATTTCACCTTTACAATTACCCCCCAACTCTATGAAGTATTTAGCTGGACACCTCTTACTATGTGAATATTACAACACCAATCCTGACCCGGGTTTCTTTCACTTTTGCTTCCAAATAAAATATCAACATAATTCTTTTTACCTCTCCTACCATTTGGGGCGATCTCGCTTTCTAATAAACCCTCCCAATAAAGTCCCCGAATGGAAGAAAGACTTCTTCTTCATTCACAACACCGAAGATTGGCCCTTTATAACCGAACTGAAAAACCGTACTCCCAAATAATGCAAACCAACTACTACCAAAGAATACCACCGTGTATACAAAAAATACTCCGATCAGCTCGCGAAATGGAGCCAACACCCTTTTGATGTAGTACTCCTCACCAACCGATCTGACATGTTCTGTTATGTGGGCATCGACTCTCGCCCAGTGGACCGGATCTTGCCATCACCAATTCCGAATTTGGTAGGTATTCTAGGTTTTGTAATTACACCTGTCCATGCGTTATAAAAGCAGAACAATAACGTAATCTTTGTATATCTCAGTGGCCTTCATCAAGAATTGCGCCGCCACTCGCTCGGAAGAAGAAAAGAATCAGCCCACCTCATCCACAGCTCGCCCCGCCCCATCTCCTATCAATGCCAGGGCGGCCATACAATAAGTCTTTGGGCCAGCTAGCGATGAGGAGGAGGCCCAACTGATCCGGCGAGCTAACAATAAGGGCAAGCGACCTCTACAAGCTGTTCCCGAGGCCCCAGAGGCTAGAAGCCCAAGTATGAGCCCGCCAGAGCCAAAGAAGCGCCGCCTCCGTAAAGGCCCTGCGATGACTTCTGCTAACACTTCCAATCTAAGCAAGGTGTTGGCAAAATGCGATAAAGCCATAGATGTCGAGACTCTACTTAACGAGCACACCATCAAGCAGGTACATGTAAAGAACCCTTACCATTAATCTGTTTAATACTTACTTCATACTGACAAAGTATCCTGATACAACTGAAACCTCTTTTCTCCAAATTCACGGAGGAGTTCGTAGCTCGCTCGGCAGAGGGTGAACTCCAAAAAACCATTGACGAGCAAACTGCCCAAACAGAACAGCAAACCAAGCAGCTGTCTCTAACGCAAGGGGAGTTGGATAGAGCACTCCAATTGGTGAAGGCTCGTGACGATGAGATAGCCATCTTGAAGAGCCAGAACAACATTCTAAAAGATGAGGCGGCTCGCGTGAGCAATGAACTAAGCAAAAAGACTGAGGAGCTTGCCCTTCAACATCAAAAGCTCCCAGAACTCCTCAAAACAGCTCGCGAAGAAGGTTTATCTGAAGGTCGCCAAACTTTCCTCATCAGTGAGACCGGCAGGAAGTTTATCGATGCATACCGACAGGAGCTCATCGAGGCTTATGAGAAATCCTCTATTTATTTTGGACTGATGGCTGGTGGAGCTACCGAATGGATTTCTAATGCGGCCAACATGATCAAAGAGGAGGTCGCTGCACTGAACGTCTCCTACACCCCTGACATCGAGGCCATAATCAACAAGTCAACCCCCTTTAGCTGCTTTAAGGGCGACTGGACGCAATCCATCTATGAGAAGTGGTGGCTATCTTGTCAGAGCCGAGAAGCCTTGGCCGCGGGGGTCCATGGTGAGCTGAAGATGCCTCTCGACGACCTGTTGCCCGAACCTGAACCTATCATCACTCCCGTATCCGATCCAGCCCTCACAAGTCCCCCTACTAGGACTCCTCCAGCTGAAAAAAACTGCTTAAAACTTTCATTACTCCGTAATTCGTAACTTTATTATGAACAATTTATCATCCATGTCGGTTTAATATATTTACTCTTGATATCCACGCAGCTGTTTAATTATCAAAGCATAACCCTGTAGTAAACACTTTCAAGGGCGTTTAACCATATAATCATTTCAAACACCCTTAAATACCTTTTACACCTGCAAATCACAAGATCCCACTTATATGCGAACACAAAAACATGTTAGCTCGTAGAAAGAATGGGTATTCCATCACAACTATTCATCACAACTACACAATCATAAAGAACAAATCAATTCGCACAACTTTATTTATTATTCAACTTTCTGAACAACTCGCGGGAGAAGTGCCCTCCGGTCCAGAGTTACCTTCTCCCGCCGTAACAACACAAAATTCTTAACCAATTACCAGGTCGGGACAGGCGCCCTCTGAATTCAGAGCTACCATCTCCCACCACAAAAATGTACAAACTCTCAATCAATCACTAGGTCGAGAGAGGTGCCCTCCGGTCCAGAGTTACCCTCTCTCACCATAAACAAAAACTTTTGAAACAAGCATTAGATCGAGAGAGGTGCCCTCCGGTCCAGAGTTACCCTCTCTCACCTTAAGAACATACAAAAACACAAACTCTCAATCAATCACAAGGTCGAGAGAGGTGCCCTCCGGTATAGAGTTACCCTCTCTCACCTTAAGAACATACAAAAACACAAACTCTCAATCAATCATCAGGTCGGGAGAGGTGCCCTCTGGTCCAGAGTTACCCTCTCCCGCACCCCGCATACTTTAACACTTGCCGCAACACAAATCTTTAACCAACCTCAAGGTCGAGAGAGGTGCCCTCCGATCCAGAGTTACCCTCCCCGACCCATAAACACTTACACGAACAAAACCTTCCACCTCGCATCTATCATACGAGCTATCTGCGGGAGAAGTGCCCTCCGATCCAGAGTTACCTTCTCCCGCGATCCTTAATCTATGCATTATACTTCTTTAGGTGGCACACATTCCAGCTTCGTGGTAAAACCTTTCCATTAGCACTTTCAAGTATGTATGCACCTCCTCGCAATACCTTTATCACTTTAAACGGTCCGACCCAGTTCGGCTCCAGTTTCTTAGTCGCCTTCAAAGCATCAGCTCTCTTCCACACTAAATCGCCAACCTGAAAACAACAATGTTTAACTTATTTATTAAAGCAGCTTGCACTCGTTGTTTGTAATGCTCCACCCAAGCTGCAGCTTTCTCTCGTATTTCTTCAATTGTCTGAACTGCTCCTCGAGCTAATCTCTCATTTTCCTCTACATTAAATGTCAGTAGACGCTGCGATCCCCCAACTATCTCAGTTGGAATGACTGCGTCCATCCCATAAACCAGACTAAATGCCGACTCCCCCGTGGTAGTTCGGGGAATCGTTCGATAGGCCCAAAGGACAGACGCGAGCTCGTCTTCTCAAAGTCAGCCTGCTTTCTCCAATCGAAGCTTAAGTCCCTGCACAATTATTCGATTAGTAACTTCCACCTATCCATTAGTCTGTGGATGCGCCACAGAGACAAATCGTTGCTTCATCCCCATATCCTTGCACCACTTCTGCATTTTTCGACCATTGAACTGAGTTCCATTGTCAGAGACTAACACTCGTGGTACTCCAAACCTGCAAAATATGTTATCAAAAATAAAATCCATTATATGCTGCTCGCTTATTCCTGTGACAGCCTCAGCTTCCACCCACTTGGTGAAATAATCAATGGCCACCACCAAATGTTCTTTATTGCCTGGGGTCTTTGGAAAAGGACCCACAATATCAATCCCCCACTGTGCAAATGGGCACGGCGAGCTCATGACCATCATTTCCTCAGCCGGTACATGAATAACCGGAGCATTTACAAGTTCGAACCAGCTCGCTAGCCATAGCCTTCATCCCAGGCCAAAAGAAACCTGCTCGCAATGTTATACCCATCAACGCCTTTCCTTTCGCGTGATCCCCACAGTACCCTTCATGTATCTCTCTCAGCACCTCCAATCCACGTTCCCTAGCTAAACACTTCAGAAGAGGTCCAAATCGCGACCTCTTATACAGTTCTTCATTTATCACACAGAAACGAGCTGCCACCCTGGCCTCCCTTGTAGTTAGCCTCTCAACTCCTTCCTGCGCCTTAAGAAGAACATCCCAAATGGGCCCGCGCCAATCATCCTTATCTTCAATCTCCGTGAACTATACTCCCCTCTCTATACTACTATAACTCAACTCCATCAATGTGATTTTTCAAGTGTCACAGGTCCCTAGTGCTCCTGCTATACGAGCGAGCTGATCCGCCCGTGTATTTTCAGCTCGCGGCAGGTGTTCTAGCTTGAATTCCTCAAAATGAGTTGTTTCTTCTTGTAACTTACCCAAATATAACGCCATGTGTTCCTCTCTAGCCTCAAAAGAAACGTCGAACTGTCGGGCTACTAATTGTGAATCAGTATATGCCCACAACTTTCGAGCTCCCAACTCGCTAGCCATCTTAATCCCTTGTAATATTGAATGCTTTATACCCCAATTTGATTGCAAACTCTAAATTCTCTCCCTCCGGGATAATCAGCACAACGCCCAACCCTGCTCCCGATGCCATGGTTGAACCATCCGTGTACAAGGTCCATGCTTTTACTTCTCTGTCTTCATCGGCTTGTCTTGTCATTTCTTGCAAAAAAATCTGCTAACACTTGCGCCTTGATGGCCGCCCTGGGCTCATATACTATATCATACTCACTCAATTCCACCGCCCATTTCACCAAACGTCCTGATACATTCGGGTTACCCAGGACTTGTTTTAAAGCTAAGTTAGTACGCACTTTAACGCTAAGTTAGTACGCACTTTTACTCTGTGACTTAGAAAATAAGGTCTCAGCTTCCTAGCTGTGTTGACCAACGCGAAACCCCCTTTTTCCAGCTCGGTATACTTCAATCCAGCACCACGTAGCATCCTGCTAATATAATAGATAGGCTTTTGCACGCCCACCTCCTCTCTTATCAACAGAGAACTCACGGCGACCTCCCCCACCGATATGTATAAGATTAGATCTTCTCCTGGCATAGGTTTGGTCAATAATGGTATCTCTGCCAAGTACTTTTTCAACTCCTCAAATGCATCCGCCGATTCCTTCGTCCACTCAAACCCCGACCCCTTCCGGAGTGCCCTGAAAAAAGGCACACCTCGTTCCGCCGACCTAGAAATAAAGCGGCTAAGACCTTCCATCCGACCCGTAAGTATTTGTACCTCACGTATCGTGCGGGGATGAGGCATTTCCACAACAGCTCGTACTTTCTCAGGATTAACTTCAATTCCTCGCTCTGTCACCATGTATCCCAAAAACTTCCCTGATTTTACACCAAACGCACACTTCTTTGGATTGAGCTTCATCTTATACTGTCGCAATATGACAAATGTCTTCTTCAGATCTTCTACATGTGTTTCAGCCTGCTTGCTCTTCACTAGCATGTCATCAACATAAACCTCCATAGTAGACCCCAGTAGGTCTTTAAACATACGGTCCACCAACCTCTGATAGGTCGCTCCTGCATTTTTCAATCCAAAAGGCATAGATACAAGTAATATGTACCCGTGGAAGTGACAAAGCTCACTTTAGGTTGGTCCTTCTTTTGCAAGAGGTATCTGATGATATCCTTGTGAAGCATCCATCATGCTTAGCAGCTCGCATCCAGAAGTAGAATCCACCAATTGATCAATTCTCGGTAAAGGATAATGATCCTTTGGGCAAGCTTTATTCAGATCACGAAAATCCACACACATTCTCCACTTCTGCGCCGGTTTTGGTACCATCACAACATTGGACAAATATTCAGGGAACTGAATTTCCCTTATATGACCAGCTTTCAACAGCTTCTGTACCTCTTCCTCGATGACTTTATCAAGTTCTAGTCCGAAATGTCTCCTTTTCTGCTTTACATACCTTGCCTCCGGATCCGCGTTTAAATGATGTTGCGCGACCTCCGGTGATACCCCTGTTAATTCCTCTCCAAATGCAAATATATCCCGAAACTCTCTTAACAAATTAATCAACCTGCTCTTCAATGCTTCAGGTAACAAGGTACCTATTCTTGTGGTATACTCTGGACGATCTTCCTCTGAGAAAATATCCATTAGTTCTTCATTCGGTTGAACAGATGTTTCTTGCTCTTTTATTTTCTTTGCGTTAAGCACCCCTTCCGGCTGACCATTATCTCTTTCTTGCTTATTCTCCATTATCCCTCTTCTGACCGCCATCTGATAACACGACCTTGCGACCTGCTGCTCGGCAATGACTTCCCCTACCTTATCACCTACCGGATATTTTATGCTCATATGATAGGTCGATGTTACTGCTTGGAACACATTAAGGGCAGGTCGCCCTAATAACTTATTATAAGCCGACCTCCCCCGGATGATTAAGAATTTCAAACTCTTTTCTACTCGCGATTCGCCTTTCCCCAGTACTACCTGCAGCGTCAGCTCACCTTCTGTATTCACCTGTGCCCCATAGAACGCATATATAGGTGTATTCATAGATCGTATTCTCTTGTCCACCTCCATTTGTTCAAGGCAGTCCGCATATATAATATTTACCGAACTCCCATTGTCCACAAAAATCCTGCTAACTTCATATCCCGCTATCTCCGCCTCAATCACAAACACATCATTATGATCTTCCTGTAACCCGCGTCTATTATTGGGGCCAAAAGATATGATTGGCCCCACAACCTGTGGCTGCTGACTCACACCAGCGACCTCCCACGTTTTTAAGCGAGCTGACTTAACGTGTTTCTTACGCGCATTATTGGAATCGCGATCTGTCGGGCCCCCTGAAATCATGTTTATTTTCCCTTTATTTCTCGGCGGCCCTTCATACTCTTGAACTCCTTGCCGCCCAGGTCTCGCGACCGGTGGCGGGGGCAGACCTCTCAGTGGAGGTGGAGGCAACACCCACCTCTATTCGTTCGGCTCCTTCTCTCTGTAAATTACTTCCTTCAGATGTCCTACTTTGATGGGTCTTTCTATTTCCTCCTTGAGGTGCCTGCGCTTTTCCGTAAAATTTCCATAGTTGTTATGAAACCGACAAAAGCAGACAGTTCTTGGATGCGTTGGGATGGATGTGCGATCGTCCGACCACTGTATTACATCAGGTATTGAACGTTCCATAATACCAAACACCTTAGCTCGCGGATAAGCCAATGGTGTAAAATCTTCCTCTTTCCAATCCCGCATATTCACCTCCTGCCTCGCGCTAACCCCAGCACTCGAGGTCAAGAGCCCGCGTGTCATCCTCCTTGATTCCCTCCTTACCTCTCTTCTGGGCACACCCTCTCTCGCATCGGCGACCTCTCTACCGAAACGCAATCGGTGTTCTTCCTCTGCTTCCTCTACTTGTATGTACTTATGGCACCTCGCTAGGACTTCATCGTATGTTCGTGCTTCTTTCTTTACCAGCAATCTTCGTAAATCCTCTCTCCTCAAACCTTGATGTAAAGCTCCAGCCTTCATCTCATCAGTGGCAGCGGGAACCTCCAAAGTAGCGTTGGTGAACCTGTTAACATACTGTTTTAGTGTCTCATCAGATCGTTGCACCATGTTAAAAAGCGATTGTGCCGTCTTCGCGCTCTGTCTAACGCTGGAGAACTGCCTCAAGAAAGCAGCTCGCAACACTTGATAACTGGTAATCCTTCCTCTTGGGAGTTGGTAGAACCGATTTTGCGCGATTCCTATCAAAGTGGACACAAAAGCTCGACATGCCATAGCATCCGTATAACTATGTAACATTCTCGCGTTCTCAAATAGCTGTAAATGTGCAATTGGATCAGTCACTCCCCGATATTGAAATTCCAACTCCTTATAATTTTTGGGCATCACTGCGTGCATCATATCCTCCAAAAAGGGGTGCCCTTCTTCTCCTTCTAACTTCTCCCCATCCATTCGCTTTTGTAATTTTAGTATGGCCTCCTGCAAATATCTAAAGGTTTTATTATGTGGTCCCACCTCGCTTTCCCCTTTTCCTTCTTTGAGGCCGCTACCACTTTTCTGGGTTTTTCCTCGAGAATTATTACCTGTATCTGAAGTAGGGGTTTCGCTCTCACTATCGTGCTTACTACGTCGGTGACTTCTATAACGGTTACGCTTTACCTTTATTCATTTCCTTCTCCGCATACGAACACGAGAATCCACGGCGGAGGTAGAACTAGAGGCATCCCCGCCTTTTCGCTTGCTGCGTCCTCTCTTTTGTTTCAACCCTCTAACCGTCGATTCTCCTTCTTGCTCATCGTTTGGTTTCTCGCTTTTATCCTTCCCCTTACTTAGTTCGCTCTCCAAATACTTGCGTAACCCCTCTTGTCTCTCTACAGGCACGAAGTCCACGAGCCCCTCCAAGAATCCCTTCTTATTCTGATCAGGCACATCCTTCGACAAATCTCTTCCTTTTGTTACTTCATGAATTGATTTTTGTGGTTCTATCTCGGGTGTTTGCTTTTCCAATTCTTCTGCCAGCCCCTTTCCATCTCGCTTCTTGAGAGAGGGTGGAGGTGTATTACCTACACCCTGAGTTACAGGACCCCTCTGAGAACATTCTTGCTCTTCCCTTGCCATATCCTTCTCGTTAATGTTTGTGAATCTATTCTTTTTCTTCTTGTTATTGGACCCGGGACCGTAGTGTAAAGTCCTGGGTATTATGTTGCTCTCCTTCATTTTTCGCTTGTGTAACTTCTCACGCCTTTTCCTCAAAGACTCGATATCTCTCTTTTCCTACAGACGGCGCTAATTTGATAAGTTCAAAAAGTTGAACTACCAAATATAGGGGGTACTAACCTCAAAAGAGATCAGCGACCTGAAATTACTTCCAAAGCACGTCACAGCGACCTGCCAAGCCCTCCACGAATTTCCTGGCGACCTCCTGGTCCTGCAAAACAGCGCCTCAAACAGGCCGAATTTTGAGCCCGTTAAGGCCCTCCGACGCTTAAGTCAATAAGCGAAATTACCTCTCTTCACTCTCAATACTCAAGTATATTAATGCGTAAAAGTAATATCAGCGTAATAATGATCATCCTAAAATAAGAAGCAAAAGCCTCTTTTACAGTGATAGGAGAAATCCTCTATTATCTAGGGTTCTGAATGATCATCCTCTATGATCATCCTCGATTATTCTGAATGATTCGTCAAGTTCAAAGTCGATCTTTGAGGGGCTTATTTACTATATGTTATGTGGTTCGAGGTAGCAATGATGAGGACTCTTTCTTGCTTTTGAATATTTGGGGAAGAATTGTACGATACAATCTTGTTTACGGTACTTTGAAAATGGTGCACGAGTTCAAAGTGACTGACATGGGAGGATACAATCTTGTCCACGCTTGCAGAAGGAGGATTGAAGCCTTTATACCTGGTTTCAATTCTCCTGATGTAGTTATTCCTTTGCAGTACATTGTGTCCCTCTGTTCTGTTTAGATTTGCTGATTACATTTTATGTTATTCTGCGTTTCTAAATAATAAAACAGTTTGGATTTTGTTTTGTTTTGTTTTGCTTTGGTTTTCATATTAGTTGTTAATTAATTCTTGGTAATCTCATAAGTAACTAAATTTTAAATTGGAGTTGGAAGTGGAATGGGCCTATGCATGTTGTTGAGCTAAGTCATTTTTTAAAATTCTGGAAATTTTTAAATTCATTTTTTGTAAATCATAGGACTACATTGAATTTCGACATCTCTATTTTACATGATAAATTGTCTTTTTGTCTAAGTTTTCTACTGCCCTTTGGCGTAGGCAATACATTATGTGCCCCGAGTAAAGAATTTCCCAGGACAGACTATCAACTTAACTTTTGCAAGACAATCATTTTTAGATACTAAAATACGGCAACAATTTAAACACGATAACTGTGCATAACTTGAGAGATGAACAATATTCAAAATTCCCTTTTAATTCAAAACCATAACTAGTGACTTTCACTAATGCTTAAACATATATATAAAAATTGAAAAATAAAAAACCCTAGTAGTTACTATTTAGCAAAATTAAACATAACAGATACACTCGATATATTGTAACGGAAGTTTCGCGGCCGGGTATGTCATGGAAGAGGAACGTTTACCTTTACCCTTGATCCCATCTATGTTCTCAGAAGCCATGTGACCACACTCATATATGGTCTCGCAAGTCCCGTGAACAAGATCGTATCTTATGACTTTTTCGGTAAGCCTGAATACCAGGAACGGGTCCTCCTCCTCGTCATCCGCACCACAACCACAAATCACAGCACATATAGAAAATAAGTTGCTCCCAATAGTCGAAAGATCAACTCTGTACTTGACGAACCACTCAGAATAATCCTTCATCATCTCGTACACATTGAACTCAGTCACCGTCCTGTAAACATCAATGTAATGCAAGTGACCACACGACTCCCCGAAATAACAATTGCTGGTCGAGTAATCGCCATCGAGGCTAGGCGGCGTCGGCATCACCCGAGGCGTTCGATCGATGTCGGGATTGAAATAAATTTATTCTCTGGAAAACCAAATCCAATGGACGGCTCCATTCCAACATACCCCGTACTCGAAATTGACTCGGGACGCAAAGGGCTCAACGCAATTTCTCCAAGAACCCGTCTCGGACGAGTAAACTTATACAAAAATGAGAGAAGTCTACTATTTATACTAGGTAGTATTGTTACTATTTACCCGAAAAGCGTACGAGTGTTTCTCGGCTAATTTGCGTTCTTCGTCCACCAACTTTTGCTATTTGAGAGTTTGGTCCACGGGTAAATTAGGAGATTAACTTTTAATTTTTTGCACATTCAGTCCAATAGTGGGCCAAAAACGCCAAAAGTTAGACTCAATCACGTAGCTACGTGATTTGGGTATTTTACCACTATAGCTAATATAAGAATTCCAATTTCATGTGTTTCTACTCTA
Source organism: Phtheirospermum japonicum (assembly GCA_014905375.1). NCBI lineage: Eukaryota > Viridiplantae > Streptophyta > Magnoliopsida > Lamiales > Orobanchaceae > Phtheirospermum > Phtheirospermum japonicum. Next base: position 1,521,400 of record BMAC01000023.1, on the reverse strand, counting down.
CCTGATCATATTAATTAATTATTATTAACTCGATTTATATTTTTATGTTTAAATTAATTTTGTTAATACATATAGTTACATATTTTGAAAAATTCAAAATGTGGAATACTCTCGAACCTTCTCGCATTGTGCCACCGTCTAATAAATATTAATTTATTATTATTATATAATTTTACTTTTAATATTTAGATTGGATTCATTACTAATATTTAGTTACATACTCCAATTATTGTAAATATATCATAATTTACCTATACAGAATATTTATTATTTCAAAAATAAATTATTTCAACGTTTATTATAAATAAGATTTATTTAATTATTTTCATAAATAAGTTTTTTTTTTGTAATTAAAATCATTTCATATGTAATTTGTATTTTAATTAATTTATATTTTTTATAGTAATTATATATGACTTATTTATATTTTTATATTAGGAGTATAAAAGAAAATTATCGAATTAGACAAAATATAAACTATTTAAGCCTTGTCAATTTATCATTTTTAGTTTGTTATCATAATTTAGTGAATATATGTACGTAGTATCTGAAACCATGAATTATGTCTTTCAAATGAAGCACAAAAATGAATAAGAAAATTTTCCAGGAACCATTTATACTATATATCAGTCTAATAAAATTGTATAATATCTCTGAATTCATTAATATAATATACATAATTTTGGAAAAACGTTATCCTAATAATTAGTCTGACAGTTACCTGGAGGGGATTGATTCTAATGATAGAAAACATGGAGATGTATATATATCTGAATCAGTAAGAAAATTGAGAAAAAGTACCAAATAAACTGAGAAATCACATTTTTTATTTTATTGTTATTAATCCAACATAAATCTCCTAAAACTCAAATTCAATCAGAAAATAAACCTCAAATCAAACAGATATCACAGTGCGAAATAGTCGCTATTTACGTGTCAAATAATACGAGCCGTCCTGGAAAATAGATTTCCCAGTATTTGTTAAACTGATTCAATACATAAGGTGAAACACTAGAAAACACAACTATTCTGGCACCTGGGACTAAATTAACTGTGTTACGACCAACCATTAGGACAAACAATCAAAAGTGTTTCATAATCTCAAACCATAGTTAAATTTCAAATGCATTATTAAAACACAATGCATTAATATGATCTTGATGATCTACGTGATTGTTGTATGGCTAGAGACATATATCTGGAATAGGTAATGGTACTAGCAATATAGTGTTGACTTTAATTTTGACTTCTCATATATTTAGTTGCTTGTTTCGATTGATTTACCATTCGTTTGATGCCAAATTGTTATTGAGACACTTGACAGGTTTTGTGGCATACTTTATGTATGAGTTCTTGTTTTGTTGCATGCGAGTTTCGTCTGAGCTAACGAATTGTTGGTTTGGGCCAGTGCAGCAGAATCGGGCCGTGGGCTGAAAACTGGTGAAACGGGCAGATTTTCCGCAACTTGATTTACCTTTTTTTTTTTTTTGGTCGTAATAATAGTGTAGTTGTGGAGTTCGACGGTGGGTTTAAGATTTGAATTGTTTTGTCTGTCAAATTATCACTTGTAATTTTCGTTATCTTTGTTCTTTTTCTTCTGGACTCGATCATAATTTAGTCCATAATTTAAAAAGCGCAAGGCATGCACTAGGTAGACGGCAAACTGCGATTGTTTTAAAGCGCTTTAAACATTATTAGCTATTGGCATAATAGAGCAGTTTTTAGTTTGTCAAATGACAACTAATGATTCTGATTAGACAAAATATATTGATCCAATAGATTGCTAAGTAACACCCGGAAGAGATTAAAAGAATAAAATGTATGAGCAAAATGATTAAATTAGAAAAACAAACAGAAGATATATGAGGCAATTGAAGTATGCAAAGCTGTGTAAAAGTTTGTTGATTATTCTTTAAAGGGATGATTACAAAAATTACCTTCAGGTTTCGAGTATTAAAAAAAGAAAAAGATGTTCTGAAATTACCATAATCCTCTAAAGTTTCATTTGGTCTTAAAATTTATTTTAAGGTCTGACTGTAATATTTCTATAATTGTAAAGTGGTTTTAAAAGTTTTTTTTTTCTTATGAACCTTGTATGGATTTTTTTAAATTTTGAAAATACCTCTGGGTTTTTTTTGCAATCATTCAAACACCAGTAGTAGTATTTGTAATTATCGCTTCTTTAAACGGTTTTGTGTTTTGTCTGTCAACCTGGGATGCCAATTAATTTTGATAAAATATGGTAAAAAGTGATTAAAAATGTAAACACAGGGTACCAAAATTAATGTGAGCTAAATGTGGTATACCAAAAGTAAAATCATAGTATAGTTAAGATAGTAAAATTGAAATTATCCCTTCAATGTTTTCAAGAACAATTTCACACAGAACAATATGCTCTGCTCATAAACCTTCAGATACTAGTCCAGAAGGAAAACAACTAAAAACAATGACAATTTGAGAGACTCGTAACAATCCAAACATTTTTCGCAATTTAATCAACAAAGAAGTACATTATCAGCAAGTGTCAAACACACTAAACACAACAAAGGGACTCAATGTATTGAAATCCATCCGTACGCAAATATTTCAATGCGCCTTCATGAACAATACCCGCAAACTCACATATCGTCTCGAATGTCTGATAAACGATGTTGTACCGAATGGCTTTCCCCGGAATCTGCAAAACCAAGAACGAATCTTCGTCTTTCTCGCCCCGAACCAGAGCAAATATTGAAAAGGCATAGTAAGACGAGCTTGTAGGACGCATATAACTCCGTATCACCTCAGGGTAAGCAGTCACAATAGACGAGAGATCGACATTGTACTTAACGAACCACTCAGAATAATCCCTCCGCATCTCGAACACATCAAATTGCAAGCCTGGCCCGTTTACCTTGGCGTAATGCAAGTAGTCGCAAGACTCGCCGAAATAATAATTGTTCATACAATCCCATCCGATAGGCGGTGCTGGCATTTTTCCAAGCGTCTGATTATTCGTATTGAAATACAGAGAATGGTCTCCGATTCCATCATTAGTCCAATGAATGGATCCATTCCAATACACCCCAGTTTCGAAATTGACTCGGGCTTTGGAAGGCTTGCCACATTTTGTCCAAGAGCCCGTCTCGGACGAATAAACCTCAAGCTGATACTCATGCTCCCTATTGTCCACTCCCAATACTTGGACGCAAACTACTTTGTAATAAGGAGACTTGGCGGGATCGAAAGCCAAGCTCATCCCCTGTATTTTAGTCGAAACCCCACCTCGTTTATCCAATTTCGGAAGTAGGAAAAATTTATTGGTAGTGGGATTGTGGACATAGTATTTCCGGTTACTATCACGGGCATTGAAGCTTGAACAGAGCAAAAGCCCGTTACAAGAGTGCACGATCTTGATGCCCGAGGAGTCTTTAACGAACTTCAGTTTCCTCAACGGCGGTTTTGACTTGAGGCCCGAGAATGGAAAGTATTCTATCCAAGGGCGGGCCCGATAGCTTAAACAGTGCAAGAAGAGGCCCGCGGCTGGATTGCGATTGGGATTGCGCAAACGATGGAATGTTGGATTGGTGATGAGAGAATGCCAGTGCTTGGAGACAAGCTCGAAGCGGATAAGTGATTTTATGGGGAGGCGAAGAAAAATCGCGGTTAAGAGATCGTCTATTGAGGCGACAATTTGAGCTGATGATTGAGCTTCGTCATCCTTTCTGGGGACTTTAGCTTTGATTTGCATGTTGGTGGTGGTACGTGTATTTTCTTGTTTTTTCGTATGTTTGGTTTGGTATTTAATCTGTGTGTTTTGAATGGATTGCTTAGGAAGCTACAATTAATTAGTTGACTAATTTGAAGATGAATGATAGTATTTCACAGCAAAGTTTTGATGGTCTACCCATGTCTAGATCTGCGTGTATCTTTTACATAGTAAAAAATGTGATTAGAAAAAAAAAACAAAAAAACAGAGGTTTCAACTTGATAATAAAATTCTATAAATTATCATATGTTCAACTATTCCCAAATATTCCATCACATGTCGCGAGGTTTTCAAATGTTTGGTTGGGTATTTAAGTACCTTTTTTATTTTTTTGGGCTGGAGATGCTTTGCAAGCTGTAAGTTGTTGACCAGTCAACAAGTACTATGGAGGTGGGGATTGCTTTGGAAGCTTCGAGTTATTGACCAATAATAATGGATTGCAGAGCATTTGTTATATATATTAAAAAGAAAAGTCAACTAAGGGAGTGATGCAATATGAAAAGGTATATTCTATGAAATATTTCTACTCTCATTTTTATTTATTTATTTTTTATAGTTTTTATTATTTATTGAGTCTCTTAAGATTAGATGGTACTCCCTACCTCCGACTTTATCTGTTGCAATTTGTAAAAAAAAATACCCCTTTTATCGTTGTATTTTTATTTTCAAAAAATAATCATTATTACTTATTATTTGTCTAATAAAAAAAGTAAAGATTACTTTACTACTTTTACCCTTACTTTTATGGGGGAATTGCCAAATACTCCCCCTAAAAAAATGTCTTTGTCAAATACCCCAACTAGTTTTAGAAAATGTCAAATACTCCAGACATAATTGTACAATTACCAATTTAACCTCAAACTCAGTTATTCTCTCCTACAAACACCAATCTCTCACAATCTCTCAAGAACTTTTCTCTGCCCCATCGAACAATCTGCATCACCCCCTCTCTCTCTTCTTTCTCTCTCTAAAACTTTTCCTCTCTTTGCTCTGCGTTGCGAGTCTCTTCAGACTCTGCCCACTCTTCGTTTTCGCTAAGTTCGGTTTATGAGGTGAATATTTCAACTGCAAATTCGTTTTTTTATTCTTCTCTTGAAGTTCCTTGTGATTTAGTTTCACTGCCTGTCGATTTTTATTCTCAGATCTTCTACCCTATGCACCGATTTATTATTTAATTGTTGTTTAAGATGTGTATTTTTGATTAATTAATTACCGTGTGGTGGTGTTGATTCGCTTTCGTGAATTATGATAATTGGATCTTAGGTTTGTTTTTGATTTCTTGTTATATATTCGTGTGGCTAATGGTACGTGTCCCTTTAGTTTTATAATTTAATTTTAGATTTTTTTAGAAAGTTTATTAATCTGTTGGTAGATCTTAAAGGAGAGTGTTTTATCTTTAATTTTGACATCGCAATCTTGTCTATAATGTCCCATATTTGCTAATTTCATCATTTTTCTTTTGTTTTTCTTGCCATGCAGTTAGAAGGAGAAACCCACTCTCGGGTAAGTCTCTTGACTATTTTCAAGAAAAGTATCTAATCGTAGCTTTTATTGAATGTTTGATGTTCTTTTTGCAATTTGTTAAGTTTGAGCTTCTCTTGTACTCCATTTTGTTACGATTGTGACCAAGAAAAATTAGATTTTGAATTTAAAAGCGAGTTGTGTTGTTTAAATCTTTTTTCTTCTTTTATTTTCTTCCCCGAAAACTGACATTTAATGTATTTCAATGCTCATGCTGCTTCCTCAGTTTCATCTGTATTGATGTTCGGTATTGTACCTGTAATTTCATTTCATACATTGCCTTGTAAAACGTTGTCTTTGCATTTATCTTGCTGCTCACATTGAACTTGGAGATGAACTTTTTTAATTAATTGATTTGTATCATGTTGTTTATGGGTTTGTCTTGTCAAGTGTTTGTTAATTTGATTATTTGTGTCATTGTCTAAGCTTAGCTTCTTTCTTTCTTTTTTTCTTCTTGACAGTGCCATGAGGTGAATGGTTTCATTATGCTTGTGTTGGGCTCACTCGCGGGACAAGATTTAAAGGAAAATGGTAATGTCCAACATGTAGACAATTATCAAACTGATGCGTGCGTGCATGGTTGTCTGGGTCATTACTCATTATATGATTGATTAATCACTTTACGTCATTATATGATTGATCGATTGGTGAATAGTTAAAGGAAAGAATTTTAAGAAACTATCAAAAGTTTCAAATTTCTCTGGAGGCTCCAAATAATCCAGTCAGTACATCCTTTCTTTTAGTCAATACTTATGTTCATTTACTGTTGATACTTAAGTTAATTCAATGCCGATTCAGTAGATTTTATTCTTGATAGTTTTATTACATAACTAAAAAACAATCTACATTTGAGAGATTATAATTATTCTTTGTGTAATAATGAACAAAGGGTTCTCACTCAATGCAAAAGATTGAAACAATGTAAACCTATTAATCACTTTCTATATTTATGATGTATTGGTTTTCTATTTGTGGAGTATTTGTTTTTGTGCTATGAAGTATTGGTTTTCTATTTGTGGAGTATGTGTGTTTGTGCTATGAAGTATTGGTTTTCTGTTTGTGGAGTATGTGTTTTTGTGCTATGAGGTATTGGTTTTCTGTTTGTGGAGTATGTGTGTTTGTGCTCTGAAGTATTGGTTTTCTATTTGTGGAGTATGTGTGTTTGTGCTATGAAGTATTGGTTTTCTGTTTGTGGAATATGTGTGTTTCTGCTATGAGGTATTGGTTTTCTGTTTGTGGAATATGTGTGTTTCTGCTATGAGGTATTGGTTTTCTGTTTGTGGAGTATGTGTGTTTGTGCTCTGAAGTATTCATTTTCTGTTTGTGGAGTATGTGTGTTTGTACTCTGAGGTATTGGTTTTCTGTTTGTGGAGTATGTGTGTTTGTGCTCTGAAGTATTCATTTTCTGTTTGTGGAGTATGTGTGTTTGTGCTCTGATGATATTGGTTTTCTGTATGTGGAGTATGTATTTTTGTGCTATGAAGTAGTTTGTTTTCCTTGAAGAGAAAAAACACCCGAAAGCAGGCGATATTGAGCAGTACATTGTTGAAGATGTTCGTTTCGCGTGGAAGGGATGTGCTGGGGCCAATGGGGGCTGTGGTATCTTCCTTATGAATCACATGGAATTTTTTAGGGGACATCCCTATGAACATCCAAATTTGAAAAAAGTAAGTACACTTGTTATACATAAGTTCCGCTTTTAATTTGAAAAGGATAGGTAAATTTATTTTTTTTGTGTGTGTTTTTTGTAGCGTGATGAGAGACGTTTGTTGAGAGCCAAGTATTGTGCAACACTTCTCTTGAGTGATGTCAATCACATGAAGAATCAGTTGGAGAAAGATGTACTCGATTTCTCCAATTCCAGGAAGTAGAGGAGTTG
>BMAC01000023.1:1462264-1498546 GCA_014905375.1 Phtheirospermum japonicum | reverse complement strand
GAAAAATGATAGCTAGAAATTAATTGTTAATTTTAGCAAAGTTAGATGTCAATATGATTGAATCTAAGGTTCGTAATTGTGATTATGAATTGAGAAAAAATACGAGAAATTTATTCTGGACGCGAAAATATAATTGTTATTTTTTTTTGGAGTTATCGTTTGTGAGAAATGATTTAATTTCAATGGGGTTTATGATTTAAGATTGGGTCGGCCCAATAAGCCTTTTAAAGTTATTAGGCCGATGCTATTTTAAATCAAAGAGGCTTTGTTTTATTTGTTATTGGGCTTGTGCCTTTAAGTTTAATAAAAATCTTGTTTTTGTTTTTGTTTTATTGGGCCAGCCCACAACTTAAGAAGTTGGGCTTGATTTTAATTAAAAAAAAATAAAGAAGAGAAGGTTTATAAAACAGAGAAATAAAAAAAAAGAATACAAAAAAACACACACGACTTTTAGAAAAGTTCAGCAACCCTAGCCATCGAATCATCCCAGCCGTCCACCTTCGGCGCCGTCGCTTGCCGCCGGCCGCCGTCGCTTGCCGCCGGCCGCCGTCGCACCGAATCGTTCGGTCCTCGTTGTCGTTTTCAATTCCTCGTCGGATCTAGTGCTCCGTCGAAAGGACGTCGGGAAATTCGGTGTGTGATACCGATTGTCAAGCGACTAACCGGAGACGCCACACACCCGACTGCCGCCGTGCCGCTACGATCTTCGCCGGAGCGCCCACCTCCTCGCCACAAACCGAACACCCCTGCCTCACCGGAGTTCCAGCAGCTCCATAGCCTTCGCCGGAGACGCAGCCCCGTATCGCCATCGTCGGAAGATCGTTGTCGCCGATCTGTAGCCGCTGCTGCGTTGGATCGCCTGCCGTCCGACTGCTTCGGTCACTGCTGCACGTCGGACCCTCCTCCGTTGTCGGGCAGTTGCGGCTGCCGTCTTGAAGCCGGGAACCGCTGTGCCAAGCCGACGTCCCAGACCGCGCCGCGCTTCTGCTGCGCAGTCGCCGGTGCAACCACGCCGTTCCTCCGCTCCGGCTGTGAGGTAAACAGGATGTTCGTTTATATATATATATATATACAATATATATGTAGTGTGCTATATATTATGACATATGTGTGTTTCTAATGCAGTGCATGTATGTATTAGATATGTATTATATATATACATATATTATATACATGCATGATGTATGTTTATAATGATAAATATATGTGCAGTATGTGTTGTATAAATATATATATGTATGTAATATCATATGTGCATGCATGTTGGTTTATATAAATTTATAATTGTATTATTTATACATGCTGTTTATAAATTTTATATATATATATATGTTTATGATATGTATATATATAATATATATTTAAATATATGATTAATATAATAATATATATATAATTGTTATATATAATGTTAATATATTAATATATATAAATATATATAATTGTTATATATAATGTTAATATATTAATATATATAAATATATATATAATTGTTATATATATATGTTTAATAGAAATTATCATGCTCGTTTGATTTTATAAAAATCGAATTGTTTCTATTTATTAAAAGCAATTAAAACATTATTTGAATTAATTGATTATAAAATTGGACCGTCGTCAATTTGAATTCGATTCAAATTACTTTTATTAAAAAATTTTGTTTTCCGATGCGCGACGGTGCCACCGATTCCCAACATCAACTTCATGGTTTTGTTGATAAATCGAAGTCTGATCATGTGTGTTTGCTTAAGAAGTCCTTGTATGGCTTAAAACAATCTCCTAGACAATGGAACAAGAAGTTTGACGAGTGCATGCTTTCTTTAAAATTTCGAAAAAGTTCGTTTGATACTTAATTTAAAGTCGATGATAAGGTGCCTATTTTCTTGTTGATATATGTTGATGACATGCTGTTAATTAGTTCTTGCATTAAGTCTATCGAGCATGTGCAAAATTGTCTAAGTGCTAAATTTGACATGAAATATTTTGAAGATGCAAAAAGGATTCTTGGCATGAACATTGTGAGAGATAGAAAACGTTCGATTATTTTTTTGAATCAGATTTCGTACGTTGAGAAGATTTTGAGTAAATTTTTTATGTCGGATGCCTAACCGGTTAATGTTCCTCTTGCTGGTCATTTTCTGCTTTGTAAACAACAGTCTCACATTCATGAAGAAGATACTGAATACATGAAAAACGTGCCATATGCTAGTGATATAGGTTCTGTCATGTATTTAATGGTTAGTACTAGGCCCGATATTGCTTATTCTGTGAGTTACTTGAGTAGGTATATGTCTGAACCTGGTGAGATTCATTGGGAAGTTGTTAAATGTTTGCTACGTTATTTAAAACACTCTGTTAATCTTGGTCTAAAGTTTTCTAAAGTCTGGAAATTTTGTTTTGAAAGGATATGTGGATTCTAACTATGCTAATGATAGGGACAACAGAAAATCGACTACGTCTTATGTGTTTACCTTATGTAGCTCGTGCATTAGTTGGAAATAGCAGTTACAACGTGTGGTTGCCTTGTCGGTTACCGAAGCTGAATATGTTGCGATTACTGAGGCGTTCAAAGAGGCCATATGGCTAAAAGGTTTACTTTCTGAAATTTCCATGCTTGATGGTGATGTCGTAGTATTTTCTGATAGCCAGTCCGCTATCCAATTGGCTAAGAATCCTATTTTTCATGATCGAACTAAACGCATTGATGTGAAGTACCACTTTATCCGAGATGTGGTCGCAAAAGGTATAGTTCTTCCTGAAAAAATTCCTTCTGAATCGAATCCCGCTGATATGGGAACCAAGTGTCTGCCCGTTGAGAAATTTGAATCATGCCTTAAAACCTTGAATTTTGATTCTTGTGATTAGGCTATCTCTTGGGCTTGTGTTTTTTTGTTATAGCCTTCTCGTTTGGCTATAAGTTTGTGTTTTTTCCCTGTTACTAACTTTTGTGTTGAGAACAGGTTCGTTGGAGATGGCAAAGATGCTGAAAAGGAAATAAAAGGGGCATACGGCGATGATGAAATCCAAAGGCCACCCTAAGCAGTAAACTGGTATTAGGCCAAGGTGGAGAATGTTAAGAATAATGGCCCAACTCATGTCCCTGATTTCTTTTGTTATTCCCGACCCATTACAGCAGCCCATCAGCTGGCAGCCCAAGTCAATGACCCTGTTCAACCGGGTCGGGCGATCCGGATCCGCCTTGGTTTTTTATTCCTGGCCACCCTTTTCCCTTACTAGCATCTGGGCCGTTGATCCACCCTTATAACCCCTCACACCCGAAACCCTATCTTACTCTGGTTTTCTCTGCCTCTCTCTCTTCGACTGCTCTCTCTCGATCTTTTGGTCTTCTCTCCCTATTTTTTTCCCTTCCTTGCCGGAAAATTCAGACTGTGTTCTTGAAGATATCGTGATCCTCTTGAGAGTGAGGTTCGTGTGAGCTTGGGGTTGGGGTTCGAGTCAATGGGGGTTCCGGTGAGCCGCTTGGGGTCGTTGTCCGAGGAGTTACCAGCTGTCGCCGGCGGTGGTTTTGGGATTCCCGGGAGCCGGTTTACTGCTGTGAAAAAGGGGACCACTTTGTGGAGATCTGAGCCGGTTCTCAGATCTACGGTCTGCCTATTCCGGTGACTACGACGGGAAGGGGGTTTTCTCGTCCCTTAATTAACTCCATCGATTGTGTTTATTTATTGGTTTCTTCTTTGCTTTTTGCTCCCCGTTTTCTGATTTGTTGTGTTCATCTTCCAGGTCCGCAACAGCATCACTGGGGCCGGGCCGCGAGGACACCAGCTGGGCCGGACGTGCGGGGCTGCTTTAGGAGGAGACACAGTTGGTGCGAGCATTCGGGCCGGGCTGTTCAACCGGGCTGCTGCGAAGACTGAGGGACTGGCGCAAGCTTCGAGGTGTGGCTAACTACGGACAGAGTTAATCGCTGTTCGGGCCTCATACAAAGTGCGACGAAAAGTTAAAAAGGGTAAAACAGCCCTTCGTGTATCGCTGCGTGTAATCTGAATTGATCAACCATGGTGAAACGACGGTCGGCTACGCCCAACACTTAGTTCTTAACAGAAACTCTGAAACGACAAATTAAAAAAAAACGAAAGGTATTTTTTATTTTATTAGTATTATATCGATTATTATAAAACTTAGTGACAATTCAATTTCTGACGATAAATTCTGTCAGTAAACTGTAATTATTTAGCCGTAACTTGTCATACAACCAGACCAATACAAGTTAATTTAAGGAGTGCTTCTTCTACAGCGTTGCTAAGATCATTCCCAAGAAGATCAATAGCTATGTCTGAGGCGAGAAAAAATTCACATGACCAGAGGCTGAGCCACATGGGGGCGGGTGGCCACCTCCTCCGCTCAATTTTTTATTTTGTTTAGTATATATATGTATATGTGTGTGTACGAAATTGAGAAAATATATCATTCAATCACAATTTCTCTTCTAATCAAGGTATAAATAGGTCAATTCAAGCTAAACATAATCATGTTCGAACTTGTTTGAATTTATTTAAAGTTTTGAACCGAACATAAATTATTTCAAACTTGTTTAAATGTATTTTGAACCTTAACAACAGTGCTTGAGCTTTTGTGGTGGGAAAATCGAATCGAGTTCAACTAGTTTGATATTCTATCATATAAAATTAAATGTCATTTTACTAAATAAGTTGAGCTCAAACCAAATCTTCCTAATTTTTCGAATGCAAAACCGCACGTGGACAAGCCTCACTAGTACAAAAACAGGATTCAAAAACAGACATTTAAAAACACCTCAGGAGGCGAGTTCTTGAATGTCAGGCGGTGGCATTTTTGTAATAAAAGTATCACATACCAAAACGTCTCTTTTAAAGACGTTCTGGTATATTAGATATCCAGAATGTCTTTAAAAACGACATTCTGGAAAGTATTATTCAGAACGCCTTTAAAAAGGCATTCTCGTATGTCATATTATTTCTGTATTAAAATATACCCACAAAATTAATTTTTTAATTAAAAAATAAAATAAAAAACCCTTATCCCCTTCCTCTCCCGATCCATCTCTGGTTCAATTTGACGAGAACCCTCTCTTCCCATATTCCACCACCACACTCCGCCGGTGCTGCACTCAAACCCTAGCCACCACCACTCTGAGCAAGCACGAGCCCAAGGACAACACGATCTCCTGAGCAGCACTTCGCTAGGGTTTGACGGCTGGCCTCCCCTGCCTGAGCACCAGCTCCAGCGCCTCCCACCTTGGAATCCCAGCGGCGACACCACCACCTCCGCGACCGCAACTGCGGGATTCTTGTTCAACTCGCCGCACCGCAGCTGCTGGGCGACGGCGGCTGCCACAACCCGTATTTGACTAGTTCTTCACAGAGGGGACCCCTTTAGTCTAGTAACACACCTTCTCTTCGTGCTTGGATAGATTCATCACCCATCTCCGCCGCCGCTGACCACCCAGGAGCACCTCTGCCCTGTATACTCCGGCGGCATCGGATATGCCTCCGGGTACGGTGTGTTCTCAGGGTTTCACATCCGGGCACGGATTCAAGGTGACAAAGAGGAGCACTATGGCTATTTCGACAAACCATCTTCTGCTTCTTCTGATTCTTGCCACTGAGTTTCTTTTTAACTCAAACATCATCAACTACAGGTAGGTTTTTTATTACTTTGCCTCTGCAATTCAATGTTCCTTTTGTTTTGTTTATTTTACAGTTAAAACTATTTTATTATTTTTTATTAGCAGGACCATTATAAATAAACTTAAGAAGCAACTTTTTTTCCACTTTCGTAATTGAATTAATCAATATTTTGCTTCTTATTTTCCGAATCGATTAGAACTGAAATTTCTTAATTTAGAGTAGCAGACTAGAAAGCCATGGCAGATGGGCTGGATCCAAAGCCAAATCCTGGCATGACAGTGGATGAGTGCCAGAATATGATCCAGAGAAGTCTCAAAAGTACTTTATTCCTTTCTTTTCCTATTTAATTTATATTTTTTTCAGGGTTTAATTGAGGTTTTAAGATCTAGAGTCATTTACTTTGTGCAGCCCCTATGGTGAGATTTTTTGAGGGAGCATTTGGAGAAATTGGGATGTGGCATTGGAAGTAACTTCATAAAGGCCGGCCATTGCAAAGAGCCACTATCGGTCGATATGTTAAAGGCCAAGGGGTAATTAAGTGATCATTGAGTTGTGTTTTATTTTTAAACTTATAAGTGATGGTTATGAGAACAGTTTGATTCATTTGTTGCCGAAAAGTTTAAAATAAATAAATAAATAAATCTTATTCTAATTTTAAATTGCATTTAGTCCAGACTTATCGAATACAAAGAACTTGAATTGGCTTTCTATTTCTTTTTTCTTTTTTTAACACAAAAAAAGAGGGTTATTTTCTGATATACGACCATCAGAAATATCCATTAAGGCTACTATGGAGGCCATATGAAATGGAGGAAAGATGCAAAGAGGTGTGCACGACTTTCTATCTGCAAATGAAAATTATGAAAATGTTTGTTGTATTTCTTGTTAACATGGTAAATAAATTTGTTTTGGGCTAAAATGATGCTTTGTGGTTCATATTTTAGGTGAGGGTAAAGCCAAGGAGTGCATAAGTGGAGATTGATTTGGTTGTTGACGTCGACTCCAAGAATTACGACTCTTGTGCTGATGGAGGGCACATGAAAAAGCAGTTTTTTTCATTTGGATGTTTTCAGTTACTTAAAGGTCGGTTCACCTCAGATTGATAAGTCCATTGGGTGCATAAAGAGTGTGTTATCTATCACACCCCAATTTAAATATCGAAGACATGAAACCTTAACTTTATAGTTACACAGAACTGTGTTCAAACTGATTGCATGCAGTGCTCAGGCTTTAATCTCTATTCTTCAGAAGTTACTGAATATGCTGACCTCATTGTTGCCTTTGTTATTGCTCTTATTTATATACTTTGCTGGGCGTTGGTTCTTATGATTAGTAGACCTTTTATTAATTTAATGTCCTGTGGTATTATAAATTTGCATTATATATTTATACTTTTTTCTTGGTGAACTCTTTCTATCTCATGGAAGCCACCTCATTTCAGTGGGGATGTTGTTGGAGTTCTCACTGAAAATAAGGCACGTAGTTTATATCTCCTTACGCCATAGTTTATTTTCAGTTTCAGATATATATTACTGGGTCATAGTTGACTCTAATGTTGGAATGAGCTTAATTTATTTTTTATCTGTAGTGCAGTTACACTTGAATCATGTTCATGCAGTGGTACAACCCCTTTTAAAAGTTAATTATTTCGTCGCCACCAACTTGGCCGCAACCTCTAGCAAATTGTCGAGTCTCGTTTGTTTGTTTTGGAGTAATTGCTTGGACTTGCCTTTTTCTCGGTTGTAATTACACTTCTTTTTCCTATTTCTTTTAAGTGTTTTTGTGAAATTAGATAGTGGTGTGTAGTAATCGCTTGCAAATTCAAGATTTCTAGAAATATAATGGTGTCTAGAGTCCGGATGAGTTCATATGGCCAATTCGGGTGACTTACTTATATTATATAATGCTTTAATTCTATATGTTGCTTGAGGACAAGCAAGGTTTAAGTTTGGGGGATTTGATAGGCGAGAAATTGTGCTTTATTTAATGGTTTAATTCCTATATTTTTATGTGCTTAATATTCTTATATATATTTATTTCTCGCATATTTATTATTATGAGTAGTCAAGCACCAATTGTGTATTTTTGATCTATTTTGCAGTAATTATGTGCTAAATTGGTGAATCGAAGATTGAAGGATGATGTATAAGAGTTGCACGAGGAAGGATAGGCATACGAGTAGAGTTTCAGCGAAAACGGGATGCGATTTGAAGAAATTGAAGCTTCCGACTTTTTATAACGGTTATCCATTTGGAACCGTTATAGTATCCTGCCGAGCGCTGCCGACTGTTGCCTGCGTCACTTGACTAGTCCGCCCGCGTCGACCAGTTTACGGCGGTCGACGCAAGAACCATTATAGTAGCCCTGGCCGAAGCACTTGCCCACGAACTCTCTGTCACGTCGATGCGAAACACGTCGGTCGATGCACCGATCGACGCAACTGCCCAGAAACGCATTTTTAAGGTTTCTTATTGCCCAATACTTCCCACAACTATAAATACCTTATGTATTTCGGTTTTTGGGAGGAGACACATAAATCCTAGGGTTTCTAAGCACCAAAAGGAGTCCAAAACACTCAACCATCAAGAGCTTGAAGATTCAAGACTCAAGATTCAAGATCTAAGCTTTCTTTTCTCTTCTTATCATAGAACTATGCTTTTCTTAATTATTTTTCTGTTATTCTATGAACTCCATGAGTGAGTAGATTGTTGATTCTAGTCCTAGGGATGTTGAAACCCTCGTGAGATTATGTTTTAATTAATTTATACGTATTTCTTTCGTTCTTCATATGAGATTGCTTGTGTTATTCTGTTTACATATCACGATTGCTAAATTCATGACATGATTGCTGAATTCTTGGTTTGGATTGGCCACCTGGATTAGGGATTTGGTTATCAATTGCTAGAAGAGGACTGCTTCCCGTGTAATTGTCGTAGTTTTGATTTCTCTGAAGCAACTAATGGTCGCGTATCATTAGGGGTAACACAACATAAGTTAAATAAACCAAACTTATGTGTTTATTGTTTAGATTAATCTATTTATCTGGGTATTAATGCTGTTATTGGATTAAATCTAGAGAGCTATTCTAGGTTGTTCATTAATTAGACTTAATTAAAGAGCTTGTTTTAATTAAATAAACGGTAAGGGCAAATTCGAGTAGCAGAGTTTATTGTTACTTAGGGTTTTTAGTTTCATATGATGAGTGGATTATAATATTGCGATTGGTTAGATAAATTGAACGAGGGTGGAAACTGAACGAGGACTGGAGCTTTTTATTATTAATTTCTTATTTATTTTACGTATTTGTTTAATTGTTTTAATTGTTTTCTTTGTTTATTTAGTTATTTAATTTTTGTTAGTTAGTTTATTATATCTACCCCGTTTTCTTTGTTTAGCAAAATACGAATTATCACAAATTAATCCGCACTCATCGTGGGATCGACCCTTACTTGCTGCTGCTACTAGTTAGTAGAGGAAAGTCGAGGACTTTTACAAATATTATTTTTGACGCTTCAACGACGAGCGGTCAGTTGTATATGCGCATTGGATCCGTCGCCCCACGATATTGAAACTCCAATGTTTTATACCCCTTAGGTAACACAACTTGTAATATATCACCCAAAAAGGATGTCCCTTCTCCTCATCAAGCTTTTCTCCCGCCATTTGCTTCTGGAGAGTTAGCATTGCCTCTTGCATATCTCTGAACGCCTTATTTCCTGGCCCGACCTCATTTTTTCCCTTCTCTTCATAATACCGACCTCGACTTTTTTGATATCTCTGCTTGGACTCACCATCCGTGCTCGAGTCCTCTGTTTTACTCTCGCTAGTGTGTTTACTATTTCGTCGACCTCGATGTTTATAAAACTTTCACCCCAATTTCAATCTCTTCCCTTTCTTATACTAAGATCTCTGGGTATGAGTCACTGAAGATGAGGTAGAGCTAGAAGATTCTGTATATCTTCTCCTGCTCCAGCTCCCCCTCCTCTCGTGGGATAGCCTTCTTGATAGAGACCCCCCACTTCGTTTGGACTTCCCCGTTATCGATTTTTCCTCACGCCCACCATCCGATTTATCAGCTTTCTCCTTTACCGCACCCAGCTCGCCCGCTAGGTACTTACTCAGATCTTCCTATCTCTCCAGAGGTATAAAATCCATGTGCCCTTCTAAAAATCCCTTATTGATTTGACAAGGTTCATCATTGGGTAAATCCTTCCACTCATTGTCCCTACATAGACAGGTTTTTGCGCGATAACTTCTGGAGATTTCATTTTGTTGATCTCCTTCAGGTTCCTTCTCTATCTGTTTTTCTGGCGAGGGTGGTGGTGTGCCAGCCAAACTCTGGATCGCCGGTTCTCCTTGGGGAGGTGACAATTCGTCTTTTGCTTGCTCTCCTTCCACCATCTTGTTCTTCTTTTTCGACTTACTTGATCCAGGACCGAAATCCAAGATCTTAGGTTGCATGTTTCTTTCCTTCATATTGTGTTTGCGAATTTTCTCACGTTTTTCCTCAAGGAATCGTTGTCCCTCTTTTCCACAGATGGCGCCACTTGATAAAACCAAAAAGATTAGTTACCAAGAATAGGGGGTACTAACCTCAAATCTGATATCAGCGACCTGAATAGTGATAAATAACATTACAGCGACCTGATTGATCTCCAAGAGCTTCCTGGCGACCTAACCGGTCCTGCAAAACAACACCCTCAGCTAAGGCGGTGGACGGTCCCGACGAAGGTCCTCCGATGCTTAAGTCAAAAATTGCGATAGATGTTTTGAGAGTTCAAACGTAGGATTAAATCAACTTAAAATAAAATTGAGACCTGAACCCCTTTATATAGACAAGAGAAGTATTCTTCAAGTTAGGGTTAGCTTCTCCCACTACAATTCCATAAATACCATTACCGACTTAGATTTAGAATTTCTCATGTATGCTAAGTTCTCATAAATAATAGATCTCTCGCTTAAATTACTAGAATAGGTGCGGGCCTGTAATTCTTCAAATATAGTTCGTCGGGACCCCACAATACCTTCCATGTCAGCCCGTTCGGGCCGAACCATTATAAAGCCCAATACCTAGTATCGAGCTGGTTAAACTATAAGAGGTTGCCACAATATATGAGAGCTAACCACTCTCATATTTCAGGTCGTTAACTCATAAAATAGCTCGCACCTCTCAAAAGAAATGCTCTTTACGAGGAATGAGATCGCTTACCACATAAACCGGCATATATCTTGAATGAATATTTAGTGTTATATCACTTATGCTAATGATAATGATGCGTAACACTAATCTTTCAAAATTTCATGTAAAATGTATTGTTGCTTGAATGATGTCAACTTAAAATTTTCTTACTTTTCTAATATAGTAAACATAATTTTCTCACTACTAAACAAAAGATTATTTGATTCTCGCAATTTATTCATTCCTATTTTTTAATTTTTAGTAATGGAGAATCTAGCAAGAGTGTCATCCTCCAATAGTTCTCATGGTAATTTAAAGAGAAAATTTTTTTTTTACCTCCTGAACTATGATCATTTTGACAGTTTGCCTCCTAAACCGTTTTTTCGTGCAAATTACCTCCTAAACTGTACGAATTTTGCATTTAACCTCCTGAACTCCCATTTTTGGTGAAGATTCTAACCGAATCTCACTCGTGTGACATGCACGCTAACATGTAAGGGGTAAAACTGACTTTCCATCTCCTTCTCATGACTCCCGCACAAAATAATGGCACATGAGCACTACGTAGTTTCCAAATCTTACGTGTATACATATATTAATGTGAACATTATCTTAACAGGTCACACGAGTGCTCACGTGCCATTGTTTTGAGCAGGAGTCATAAGTAAGAGATAGAAAGTCGATTTTACCCCTTATATGTAAGCGTGCATGTCACACGAGTGAGATCCGACCAAAAGTTCCACCAAAAATGGGAGTTCAGGAGGTTAAGTGTAAAATTTGTACAGTTTAGGAGGTAATTTATACGAAAAAAAAGTTTAAGAAGCAAAATGTCAAAATGGCTATAATTCAGGAGGTAAAAAAGATTTTTCTCTAATTTAAATTATGAACACATAGTCGACTTCTCTCTAATTGTGTTTTACTTATGAGAATGTAATTGGCATCTTTGTAGTTGTTATGTGATATTTGTCCGTCATTCTATTGTGACAATTCAGTTCTTTAATTAGATGTTACAATTCTCAAGTGTTTTCAATGTCTTAAGTATTTATGCTATCAATTGACAATGGTTTACAAAAACCATAAATTCTTTTAATTATATTTGTATAGACACTATAAATTAACAGATTATTAATTTACCGACTATTAAATATATAATTAAATCAATAATATTGGTTACCCGGTACTAATTTATAGAGATTATACTGTATTTTCCTTACATTTTATAATTATTTATGTGCACTTCTGGTCCTATATATATGTTTTAGGTTGGTGCAGTTTATCTCCATATTCTCTCTCTTTTCAAAGAAAAAACTTCAGTTCCCTTTGAATATTACTTTGGATCTAGGTTACATTAATTTTTTTTTTAATTATGAAATAATTCTTTAAATAAATGTCCATTGGTCAATTAGTTCTACTCCAATTTTATATTCCCTCATTTTTATTAAATAGTCGAAAATTATAATATGAACATATCACAATATTCTTACTATGAAAAAAAAACTAATTAGAATAAATAATAATAGTATAATAATAATAATAATAATAATAATAATAATAATAATAATAATAATAATAATATAATGGGCAATAGGATGGCTGCCGCCAGCCGCCACCGGTCGGCGGGCCGGAAAATTTTTATGGCCACGCATCATTTTTTCCGATCAACGGAAATATTCTTTTTAGGCCAAAAATATTCTTATTATATGTTCGGATTTCTTACTATATGTTCGAAAATTTCTTATTTAATATCCAAAATATATTTTCGGTCATCGAAAATAATTTCTTACTTAATATTCAAAAATATTTTCTGTCACCGAAAAATATTTGTACTGTATTTTCGAGTTTCTTACTACATGTCCGAAATTCTTATTATATGTCCATGAATTTCCTATTTAATGTCAAGAAAAGTTCCTACTAAATGACAAATATTACTTGATTGCAAAAAAAATCTTACTTAATGTGAAAATTTTGTTATGTGATTCTTACTTAAAAAACATAATTTATTTATTATTTTTTTTCAAAAGGAAAAATTCTTACATGATAGCAAATTATTGTAATGTATTCCTTATTTAATACAATAATATTATAATTTCTAACTTTATGTTTGAAAAGATTTCTTACTTTATATCCTACTAGTTTAACACACGTGTGTTGTACGGGATTTATCAAAAAAATAAATATAAAAAATATTTATGACCAATATAGAGTTTTTAAATCTAAAAATAAGAAAAATTCAAAAGATATCGTATTCTCATCTCTTGTCTTCTACAAATAGCTAGTTACTATTTATTAACTAGTTTTTTTATTAAATAATTTTTTATTTTAATATGATATTTTTTTTAATTTCTCTAACAATATAAATTATCTAATAATAAAAATAATGGTTAATAAATAGTAACTACCCATTTCTAGAAAATAAATATTTTTTTAATTTTTTTAATTTTAAATTTAGAAACTACATAATAATAATAAATATTTTTATATTTATCTTTTAATAAATTTCATACGAGACACGTCGTTAAACTAGTAAACTTATAAAATACAAAAGAGAAACTCTATAGGAAAAAGGCCCTTTGGGCAGGCCCAATCCTAATCCTAACCGGCCCCACGGCCAATCAGGGACAAGCTAAATACTGCAAGGTCCTCTAGAATATAAGTCCTATTATGAGTGTGTGTATATGGATACCTACACTTGGACGGTCTCGCGATGTGTACTGGATCATATGTTCTTATGTATAATTGGACTCGTCTATTATTGATATTATATTTCTTGGTTGGTGTGTGCGTCTGCCTTCTCGATCCATCATCAACCACAGCTAATTGAATCCTCCTTTTGATGATTTATATACTCTTGCGATTAGTGATGTTTTTTATTTAGTTAGTTGATTTCTTATGCCAAAATTTTGCTTACTTATTTTTGGGAGAACTTTGTGTTATTATCGTTTGCTGGAATAGTAGTTTTTTGCTTATTTGAGATTGATACGATGGTGCGGGAAGTTCAAGTTTACATCTTTTCTCATGTTATTGAGCACCCATCAATTTTTCTATTATTTCAAATTCTTAATTTTCATAATTGATGATGTGTTTGTAGGGATATTCAGATTCAAGGATGGGTGGTAGGGTGGGATATGAATATGAATATGATTACCGGTTCTCGGTGGTGGATGCTGATGAGATACGATCGGTGTATAAACTGTTTCCGGATCCGAAACTGAAATCGTTCCTCTTTGAGATCAGAACTAACTTCATCCTAAGGAGGAGAAGTGAAGAAGGTGTTGTTACTGAAGGCGACTCAATAATAATAATAGATTCGGAGAGATACGATTCACGCGTGCACGGAAATGAAGATGGATTGGCTCTTTACTTTATCACCTATGATAGGCTGGATGATTACTGGATGAGTGACGACAAAATCGAATTGTTATCTCACAAAGCGTTTGATTTTGCCAAGGAGATGGCAGTCAAGCCCGAACACACTATAATCGATCAAATTCAAGCATGCTTCATCTATAAGTGACAAGCAACACACTATACATAGCTTGTTCTCAATTTTCAGAGAAATATGTAGATAGAATTGAATATATATCAAATGTGGTAATAAATACCATGGATTTATATAAAAAAAATAGCTTGCATTTTCAAGTTAATTAATAAAAAAAATCCCCAAGTCAGGGTCATATATACACATAATTACACCTTAGTAGATCCATTAACAACCAAAAATGCAGCAAGCAGCAAACAGCACAGGCTCAACAATAAGATTAATTGAATTAATTCCAACTACTTATTAAATGATCCAAATCTTAACTTTGTAAGGCAGGCAACACGAATGATCAATACACACACACACACACATATATATATATAAGACAAACAAAAAGGTAAAAACTAACACACGACAATCTATATTGCTACATTACCTGGATGATGAACTGACATCAAAAGGCAAAAAAAAAAAGAGTTAAGCATGTTTCCAACTGTCGAGATCATAGTTTATGAAGAGAGTTCATCGTCCCTTGGAACATCGATGTTTAATAAGCGCGCTTCCTCTATAGGTACTCGTACACTTTCAAAAAATCATGTATTCGAGCAAGTGACTCATTGATATGTTCCTCTATGTTTAACAGAGAAAATATTGAGCTGACTTGAGCACAAAGCCATGCCTTTTATCAACTGTTATCCCTTTCATCCCGATGCTTAACTGTAATTAAACTAAAGAATGGACAAAAAACTCATATCAAAGAACTATTCAGCGAATGCGAGTTTAATTCTAAAGTCTGTAATTTTAAAAAATCGGCTTGGCAACATAGTAACAAGAGGCAATTCAAATACATGGAAAGCAAGTAGTTATTAGAACCCATTCACATCTACCATATAGTTGCAGTTTTCAGATTCATGAAGGTGCAAAAAGTTTAACAAATTACAAGCCTTCTCTTATAGAAAGAGCTTAATGCTACAAAGGAATCAAAAATCATTATTATTGTCCCTGAATGACAGCCCCTACACCAATCCATTCATGTCCTCAAAAGAATTGTTATGAATCTCAGAGGAATTGAAGGGGAGGAAAGGGAGAAAGGCCGTATAAACCCTAATTTGGGTTTCGATGGAGAGGAAAGGGATCTGGTAATTGCGGGTGTAGAGCCTCCAATTTTGTCAGGGATGGGTCGAGTTATTGGCAACGGGTTGCAGCAGGAGGATGTGGGCTTGGGTTGAATTAATAAAAGGAGCAGATGGTTTTGAAAGCAAATGGGCCCAATTCATTATTAATCAGATTCAAGCTTATGGGCCTTATTTAAATTATTAGATGGGGAGTGTAATGAAGTTAGATATTGCTAAAGGGTAGTTTAGTACATTTAATTATGTGGTCCATCCATGTTGTTATTTGTAAGCCGGAAACAAGGAAAGAAATCATTATCATGCAGTTACATCAATTTGGCCTTATCTGAATTCTCTCTCTTCTCTCTCTCGTGTTCCTCCTTCTCCAAGTTTACAATTTCCCAGTTCATCTCCCTCAAACAAAATACAGAACAATATTTATCCCAAACTACAATAATTTAAACTAAAACCTAACAAGAATCTACATAAGTTTTATCTCATCAGCTCGCGATCACAACTAACCATAATAGCTATAAATAAGAACCACATTAGTGTGAATTTTGAAAACTTCCGAGCAATTTTGACAAGCATAAAGTATGCATTTCACAACCTCTACAATCTAACTTGAACTCTACTAAATATTCTCAAAAATATATTTTATTCCTAGAATATTAGAGAACCCAAAAACGCATCACACGCGACATTGGATTTTAGGTGACAAGCAGGCACAAATTAATCCAACTTTCTTAGAAAGAAATCATTTTAATTTGCTAACAAGACCACCAAACTACTACTATAATCTCTCGATATAAGTTCTTTTATAATATTTCATAGTTGACTCAAACATGAATAAATTTGAATTTCATACACTTTACCATAGTATCAAAAGAATATATAACAAATGAAAATAGAATAAAAATATAGGAAACTCGTATGAATATGAAAATGAAGTGTTTTTAGTGTCATAGAAGAATGTTTAATAATCCAACCATCAAATCAGCACTTGAACCAAATATGCAAATTAAGATACTCATGACTTATGAGTGTCTAAACCCAATATTGTACATACCAAGACCAAGAAGAAAAGGTTGTCCCCTTCAATACTTTTACTCGGTTTCTTCATCAGGCAAAAACGACATTTACATCAGAAATAAATTAAAGCAATATTAAGAGTTGGTCCATTAAAAGCCAAATGTTTGTTATCGGGAATCAAACTCTGCGTGAGTGACACGATGATATTTCTCATTCTTTTAGAGAATCAAATTCTTCTAGAGTCCTAAAGATAGTTTAGTGAATAAAAGCTTTAGTTCTTAAAGTTCATTTGACAATAAATAAAATTTAAAAAAAAATCTAACATAATGGTGTGGATGGTATTTTCCATATAAAATATTCAGTTGGACTTTCATTTTATTGATTAGACCTTATTACCAAAAAAAAAAAATGAAAACAATAATTTAATTTAGCAAAATAAATATTTGTCTCTTTTCTTTCAACTATTTCTTATCTCTCTTTCAGAAGGTTACAATTTGTATTTTAAACTACTTTATTTTATCTTTTCACATTCAGTAACAGATGGAGAATGTAGTTTATATGAATACATGTTCAAGTTTAACATTGGCTAGTTCTGTCTGCCTCTCAGAGTTATCTCGTGAACTGTTAAAAGTGAAATCTGCGCAACTTAATGTGCATTTATTTTCATGTAATATTAAAAAAATTCATTAGTTTATGCATTTCTATGCGATTAACCTAGAATCACATAAGAAGGAAGATGACAGATTTCATTCAAAGCAATAAAGCACACAAAAAAGAAATCGAAAAAAGAATGAACGAAAGATATAATTTACTAAGAATATCATGCATCTCTTGTCGTTTAATTAAACTAATACTAATACCTCATGCGCATCTAAATAGTTCACTCATAAGTGCAACCTATCACCAATTCACAAAGAGAAAGTCGTTCTCCTCTATTTCGCCAATCTTCCCTCAATTCCTCAAATAAAAAATTAAAATAAATGCATGAGTTTGTATGTAGTTCAGAAGATGAGTTATGAATTCAAACTTATTTTCTTTTACCCTACATAGATATAGAATAAAGATTTTGGTAGAACGATCACTCCTACTATTAAGTGCTCACATTAATGAAAGAATATCCATAATACATATGATCATAGAAACTTCATAATTGACTGAGTATAATTTTATTTTGAAATAAATGTGATCAGAGGAGAACACATATCCTTTAACATCAAAACATATCAATGACCATAGAAAATTTGGCTAAATGAGAGAATGATCCGAGGGCGTCTGTTTAATTATATTTCTGAGACTCTTATCTATATTTATCCTAAATCGTAAATTACCTTTTTGTCACCATTGTCTATATCTTATTTCTCAACTATCCTCAGTATATATGCTCTATCAAGACCAGAACAACGCATCTCCTACGAAAAAAAAAACTTGAATAAATAAAAATAAAAAGTCACAAAATAGGGAAGAATTTTGAAGCAGGGTATGATATGGAAATGGCAATGATTGATAAAATTTAAAAAATAAAAATAAAAACACATTTTAGACGTTACGTTTCGTCCATTCTATAGCATAGAATTCTTTAATATAATCATAGAATTCATGGAGTGAGATTATCAATCTTTGTCTGGGTGAAATTCCTATATATTGAATTGAAGAGCCGTTTAGCAGGGGAATCCATGAAGAAAGGCAAAGAACTAATTCATATTCCTTATCAATTGTCGTATGGTTTTTTTGTGTTTATAAAGTGTAAATTGTATTATGAAATTTATTGTAGATTAAAGGGTATTTCTATTACACCATATTTTGATAGAAACATAGTAGATTTTATTTAGTAGCAGGTAGATAGATAGATTATATGACTAGTGTTAATTGTAACTAATGTTCATATGCAAGAAATTAGCTGCTAGTAACGATGCGAGGAAAGAAAGATATCAAAGACAGAATCATTGTTGTATGTACAAGCACCGAGTAGCTATTATCTCTTTAAAGAATAAATAATATGCAAGTTTTTGTTAATTTTCTCTAGTCTCCAACAATAATCATGGCACACTGATTAAAGCAAATTTTCTCCTATATTTGAGAAAATTCATCATGTTTATCATATAAAAGTGAATTGCTAAAACTACCATGAAATCAAAATCATGGAAATTCAATATATCAAAATAGAAAATTGAGTGTTTTTTTGGAACAGGATGATAAAATCCTCACTCCAGACAACAACAACGACAAAAATATATTACTACAAATAGCATCTATTAAACATTTTGATGACAATGAACTTAGTTTGATTCTAGGCAATATCAAAAAAATTACAACTGTGAATTATCAAAAGGCACATCACTATTGAGTGAAATAAATATAGATCTTAAATTTGTAGAAAGATTGACCAACCATTTTTCAACCCTTTTCGTTCTACAGCCCTTACAAATCATTAGAAATCAAGAAGCCTTCTTGCCTTCCAATCTGTTTGTTTTTTTGTTTTTTTTTTGGCCTTTGCGAGTTAAAATCTCACTTTCTTTACAGAAATTGGAGATCAAGAGAAAATGGAGGTTGTTTTTGGTCTAGACTTTAATTCAAGTTATTTGCCCTTTCACTATACATCGTTTCATGCGTGTTTCAGATTGACTATTAGAATTCTTATTCAATGTATTATTTAATGCCTGTGAACTTTTTTTTTAATTTGTTAATTCATTAATTATGTAATTGTCAATGACAATTTAGCCTTTGTGATTAGAAGATTTACAGGTTGGTCTAGGCAATACATATTTTGACAGAAATCTTCACACTTTTAAGGTAGTTATTATTATTATTATTATTATTATTATTATTATTATAGATAGATTATAGATTATAGAAAAGTCATACATTTTTCTTTTTACCAAAAAAGTCATCGAACCGAGCTCACTGGGTTTTCAAGGTGTTAATTTGGGATCTTTTCTTGATTTTTAATTAATCAACCAATTTATGCTGTATCAGATTTTATCCAAGGGGTTTAAATAGTCATAGAAATCGGTTTATCCATGGGCATTTAATTATTATTTGTATCTTATGAATTCAGGTGGATTTGAATTTTGGATAACCAAATTAAACATATAAAGATTTTATTTTTTTTTCAGTTTGTGTTCAGACTTGTAATTTAATAGTTTTGTTTGAATACTAGGTTGTTTCATTCGGTGGCCTATAATTTTCAAATTAACAAGAAGAAAGTCTATAGTTATTATTATTTATTTTTTTTGAGAGCCATTCTGGTCTCTTGTCTTTATATATATATATAGCGCCAGGCTAATTCTAATATAATAGATGGAATTGGGTAATTGTTCATATGCTGGATTCAACAATGTACTGGAGACACTTGAATCGACGAAACGACACATATTTTCAATCATTTTTCATAATACTAATCATACCTTGCATTCTTTTGTATATTTTGTTATTTCAATGTTCAGCTGACTACGAAAACAAGTACGGGAATATGCATGTGATATAGTACTACTATATTTTGTCATTGAGCTGTGAGTTGGGAAAAGTAGTGACTGTCGTTGTTAGTTGCCATATTTCATGGCGTTGATCCGATATTCTGACTTTTGCTGATAACTATTTTGTCACCTTCTCCAATATGTTCTCGCTAGGAAGATACAAGTGATCTTAGATAGGACTGGGATATTATAGTTCGTGTGTTGAGGTTTCGTTTATGGTGGCACGTCGTCATCTAGTCGTTTTTAAGTTCTTGTTCTTTTTGTGCAGTTTAGTCAAACGAGCAGTTTCTTCTTTAATAAAACTCAATGTACTACCTGAGTCCAACAGCACATGCAATTGTTTGTCTCCACAGTACCCTACAAACCTCATGGTTGTGGGACCATTTCCTCCCACAATGGAATTAAGTGACATTTGTACCTCTTCAACAGGGTTCATTTCCTTCTCAGGTTCATCACAGATAGGGTCTGAATTCATGTAGGCCAGTTCCTCTTCTTCAGTCATCATCATGTAATTAGTCATGTGTTTGCACATGTGTCCCACTACAAACTTCTCATCAGAATTATAGCAAAGTTTTTTCTCTTTTCTTGCAGCAATCTCTGCAGATGAAAGTAACTTAAGAGGGATTCCCCTTGGGTAAGGGGGTCTGTCTGTAAATATTAGTATTACTGGGCACCATGACTCTCTGATTAGGGTAAGTGGCAGGAGAAAGATTCCTGTTAGGCCCCTTAACCTCTTTGTGATTGCCTACAGGGTCATCAACTATTTCCTCCCTAATTATATGGTCTGTTGCAGGGTGCTAGGCTCAAACATGTTCACAAAAGATTGTAAGTCCTCATTCAACTCACTAATGAAACTGGCTATAAAGTAATCCTCAGTATATCCTCTCCGGTTTAGCATCAGCATACAAGCCCTTAGTTCTTCAAACTTCTCTACATAATCAGCATATGAACCCCCTTGTTTCAGCTTGTTAAAATCTCCATTGATCTTAGTTTCCTTAAGCTCATCAAACTTAGCAGAAACCAACTCTATAAACCTCTGCCATGTGAGATCAGTATCCCCTGAATTGAAATTTTGAAACCATTGGGCAGCTTTACCTTCAAAGTGCATGGTGGCTAGAGTTACCTTTTGTGTTTTTGAGATGTTGGGTATTAATTTAAAATACCCATTGCATTTGAGGATCCAGCTTCTAGGGTTCAATCCATCAAACCTAGGAAAATCAATTTTGGGCAAAGGGCTGAGGATCTAGGGGTTTTGTTGTTCTGTAAGTATTCTGTTTCTTAATGTATGTGCTCTGGATTGACTACCCTCATGGAGAGGGTTAGAGAAAGGAGATCCCAGAATGGATTCCTCATCAGCTGTTGCCTTACCTTTGTTCATGTTGAGCAGCTGCAACTGCATAGCTGCTAGGGTTTGGGTGAGGTGATCCACTTTGTCCATAAACCCTGTTTTTAGCTCCTGCATCTCAGCTTTAATACCATGAAATTACTCTTGTGTTTCCTGCTCTTTTGCTGCTCTCTTCAGGTTTTCAGTCTGTAGGTTGATCTCCAGTTTCTTTTGCATCTCTTGTAGGTCTTTCAATCTAGTACCATCATCCATGGCCAAGGAAGGATGGGCTCTAGATACCAAATGTTAAGATTTTGTAATTTTCTTATTTTGTTATGTAATTTTGATGAATTTGTTGTAATAAAACTGCTGTATCAGACGAAGAAATGGAGGAAAGATAGATTAAGGAAGGAAAGTTGGTAGGTAAGGAATATGTAATTTCTTTCATAGCCTCCACAATTTGTTTCTCCCCTGTTTATACATTAAGGGGGGGACATTTCAACACCAAAATGACCTAATAGCAACACATAGTTAAATAATTAAACTAGATAGGAGCCCATATGTAATTAATTAACTGCTGAAACTTATTGAGACCAAAAGCCCAATAACTAATATTCTCCGGCCGGCCCAACAATCTGGCCCGTCTACACTGACCAACCAGTTCCAGCTTTCGGGTTTGGTAACCCGACCCCTTTCCCCTTCAAATCGGGACCGTCTTCACTTTTGTCAAAAATGCTATCTTTAACCCTAATCGAACCTCCTTCGCCGATTCCATCCAAATCCTCTCCAATTCCATCATCGCGCAACACCCAAACCTGTAACCATAACAAATCCAGATTCTGCAGTTGTGTAATTAAAAATTGTATTTAACATTATCTTCACTTTTATTCTATAACAAATCCTACTTTACTTTTATTCTAAATACAACGTTTTTAGATTCTTAATAAATAATTAAAAATTGTATTTAACATTATCTTATAAGTAATTTATCTTTTAATTAAGATAAGTAATTTAAATTTTTTTCTAATTATATATGATTTCTTATATATTTATATTAGAAGAATAAAAAAAAATTGAATTAGACATAATATAATGAAATAAGAATATTAAATTAGGCAAATATATATAAAAATAATAAGTTAGAAAAAATATAATAAAAGAAAATATAAAAAGATGTCATATTCTCAAACCGTGTCGTATTGTACTGGTGTCTAATTAATATTTATTAATTATTATATATATTTATGTTTTTATATTTAAATTTAATTCACTAATAATATTTAGTTACAAACTTAGATAATTGCAAGTAACTCATAATTTAATTCTATTATATATTTATATTTCTAAGAATAAAGATATTTTAACTTTTATTCTAAATACAACGTATTTAGATTATTAATAAATAATTAAACTTTTTTAGTAATTAATATTATTTTATAAGTAATTTTTATTTTAATTAAGATAAGTAATTTATTGTTTTTAATTATATATAATTTCTTATATATTTATATTAGAAGAATTTAAAAAACATTTAATTAGACAAAATATAATAAAAAAAAAATTAAATTAGGAAAAATAAAAAAATTATTAAATAGTTTATTAAGTATCTACCTAATTTAGTTTAAGAAATAATATTTATAATAAATAATGACTTCTTAAGAAATATATTAGTTCTTTTCAGATTAAGTTTATATATATACATATATATATATATATATATATATATCCCCTATTTATTAATGCAATCCATCTATCATATGTGTCTGTTTCTCACGCTTCGTTAGTTTTGGAAAGAATTCTGGTGTTTCGCTGTCATTCGAGCCTAATATTGACCTAATTTAATGTTTTTCTTCATTCTATTTTACCTAATTTTATATTTTTTTTATTACATATTACCTAATTTAATATTTTCTTGCCAATATTTTGCCTAACTCAATATCTTACATTTATACTTCTAATATAAAAATATAAACAAGTTACATCTAATTAGAAAAAATCTATATAAGTTGAATTAATTCTTATTTATAATAAATTTAAAATAAATTTATTAGAATTTTAAATAAAGAGAAATATGGATTATATAAAATTATTACAAAATAATAATAAATATAAAAAGTATATACTTAAATTTCTTTATGTAATCCTAATATAATAAATTGAAAATAACATTAAAAACATATATGAAAATTTATTGTTACACAAAAAAAAAAAGGAAACAAAAAACATAATAATAATAAATTACTACGATAAGGAAAATAAATATTAAATATATTATAAATTTCTTTATCTAATCCCAATATAATACATTGATACACACATTATAAATTAATACGAAAAAATTAGTCTTACGCAAAAAAAAGAAACAAAAATTTAATAATAAAATAATATTACATATACTACAAGTTAGATGTATGGAGTTTTTTCAATAGAATTTGCAGTGCATTATAGATTTAAATTTATTATATCACATATTCAAATGTGACACGCAGGTATGTTTTACATTTTTTCACTCCATTTTTTACGAGTTTCTCCGTCAAATTTAGGGTATTTTGATATACTTTACAACTAATCTTGTGACTCACAATAAAAAAAAAAACTTAAAAATTATTTATTATGAAAACCAATCTTGTAATTAGAACAAATTATGTTCTGATTTGTGTGTTAAAATTATTTATTGTGAATAATAATCTTCCTTTAAATAGAATAAATAATGTTATGATTTATATGTACCATTTTCAATAATATTTTTTAAGTATTTTTTATAAATATTATATTTTTTCAAATACACATAATATGAGATGGTATACCATGAACCCAGGTGCACCTTGTAGGATGCACCCTGTACCAAAATTTATCACATGTGCAGATTTTTGAAGTGCTCCACTCCAATCCCATGCGTTGTGCATTTCACTCCCCCTCAGAACTCGGCTCTCCCACGCGCATCAAAACAAAAAGAAACGCTAAGACTTCAATGGAAAATCTGCTTTTCCACGCTCAGATTTTCTCCAGTTTCTCTCCACTTATCGCTCAGCTTAACACCCTTGAACTCATAAACTCCGCTAATGATGAGAAATCTAAAAGCCACCTCTTTCGCGGCCGAATTCAATGTTTTTCGGAATTTTGAGCTTAACATCGATTTTGGAATTTTTTTTTTCATTTTTTTGGAATTTGTTCAAATTTTTCGCATTTGAAGTGGTTTTAATTGTTGTTGTCATTGAAATTTTCGCTTCATGAAGCTTTAATATGCTTTGGTACAAAATTACATTACTGCATATCAACTGTTTGTAAAAAATGCCTGAATGAGAATTTTCTTTTTGGGATTACTGCTGAATAAATGTGTAGTTTGATGATATGTGCATGTTCTGTGTGATGATATGTGCATGATCTGTGTGATGATATGTGAATATCTTATTCGTTTTCCCTGGGACTGATATATATATATAGTTTGTGATGATATGTGCATGTTCTGTGTGATGATATGTTCATGTTCTATGTGATGATATGTGCATGACCTGTGTGATGATATGTGAATATCTTATTCGTTTTTCCCTGGGACTGATATATATATATATATATATATATATATATATATATATATATATATATATATATATATATTATATATGTAGTTTGTGATGATATATGCATGTTCTGTGTGATGATATGTGCGTGTTCTATGTGATGATATGTGCATGTTTTGTGTGATGATATGTGCATGTTCTATTTGATGATATGTGCATGATTTGTGTGATGGTATATGATATCTTATTCTTTTTTTTTTCATAGGAACGATGTATTTTCATGTTATGTGTGATGATATATGAATATCTTATATTATGACTTAATTACCCTTAATCTATATTTTTTACTTTTCATGTTATTTGTATTTGACTCGATTTTGACTCTAAATTGTTCAATTCCTATGTGTATTTATTTCATGGAGAGGTGGCAAGGAATATTTTGTTGTTGTTGAAGTTTAGTTTGAATATAATTTATTTGCGTTTTTCACTAATATGTTTGAGTTAATGAACGAATATGATAAAGGGAAGAGGAAAAAAAATCACATCAAAGTAAACAAAATGGCAAAACCGGATCTTATTTCAACTTTTTAAATACCCTTCAAGGCTAAAAATATGTCACAATATATAGAGATATCTGAATAAAATATGAGCAAATATCGAACTTCTTCTTCAAGAAAGTCGAATAATCTTGTTTATGAACAACGTTTGTATATAAAAAAAAGTCGTTATTATTACAATAAAAAAAGATCGGATAAAAAACACCAATCCAAAAAAAATAATAAAAGAATACAGTTTGACAAATAAAAATAACCTATCTCTCTATTCTTTCATTTATCGAAAAAATATTAACTATAAAATGACTTTAAACTAAAAGAATTACAACTCAAAAGAATGTATTAATGGTTGAAGTTTTGAACTTGTATTCRVACTAACAACTATGAAATTCAAACTCGATGTTGGACCAACATTTGAATGCACGATATAACCGTCTCCAGAAACTGTAGCAATACCATCCTGAAAAAAAAAATGCACAATTAAAAAATATGCTAATGTAACATAATTTGTATCACAAGAATTTTCACACCAACACCACTTTTTTTTAACTCTTTGAGGTAAGCAAGTTGAGTCGGACAAATTTTACTACATAAGACAAAAAAATAAAAAACAAACCAAAAATATGTGATTAATACAAATATTAATCACACAGATATCATCACATTTTACATTCAGATAGTATCACATTCTACATTCAGATATCATCACAGTCTACTTTCAGATATCATCACATTCTACTTTCAGATATCATCACATACAGACTAACATATCATCACATTCTACTTACAGATATCATCACATTCTACATTCAGATAGCATCACATTCAGACTGACATATCATCACATTCTACTTTCAGATATCATCACATACAGACTGACATATCATCACACTCTACTTTCAGATATCATCACATTCTACATTTAGATAGCATCACATTCAACATTCAGATATCATCACATTCTACTTTCAGATATCATCACATACAGACTGACATGTCATCACATTCTACTTTCAGATATCATGACATACAAACTGACATATCATCACACTTTACTTTCAGATACCATCACATACAGACTCACATACCATCATGTACAGACTCGCATATCATCACATATACAATTCATGAATAGTGAAAGGAGAAATCATAAACTGGAAGAACTGCAGAAAAAAAAAAAAGAAAAAAGCGTAAACCTAATCTAATACAAAAATAAATTAACTCTCCAAAATAACTTACCTCGAACCGATTCACGTCCATTGAAACATCTACCAGATTCAAGTCCATCGGAATTGAAGGATTTGTTTGTTGATGGTGGATCAACGATGGAAAAATCGAAGAAAAACTCACAATTGTTTGCTGTTAAAATCGATAGGGATCGCTGGAATCGCCGTTGCTGTTGAATTCGATGGGTATAACCGTGATGAATTTTTATTTGGACGAAATTGATGGAGGTTTTGGCGATTTGGATCATAGAGTTGTTGGAGAAGAGAAATCGCTGGAGAGAATTTTCTTTCAAGCGAGTGAGAATTCTGAGATGAAATAGAAGGGGGCGCGTGAGATTTCTAAAAAGTACTTTTATATAGTGAATAGGGTGCACTCTGTAAGCTACACTTGGGACCATCTAATAATTTGAATTGAAATCAGAAATAAGATCAAATTCAATGGAAATGAGTCTTGCATCTATGTTGCACGAATATTGGTACGGGTATTGTATCCGATACCTTTCTATATATATATATATAGATAAAGAGAGAGAATTTTCTTTTTTTTAAAATATAGTGAGTGAAAAAAGAAAAAAATCATATTCGTGTCCGGTATCTTTCTATATATATAGAGAGAGAGACAGATTTTTCTTTTTTTTAAATATAGTGAGTGAAAAAAGAAAAAAACCATATTTGTGTCCGGTATCTTTCTATATATAGATAGAGAGAGAGAGAGAGATTTTTCTTTTTTTAAAATATAGTGAATGAAAAAAGAAAAAAAACCATATTCGTGTCGTATCAGATACAATATTCCCGTGGCAATATTTGTGTAACATACATCACTTTCTTTTTTAATTGTCTTAATCTCTGGCAATCTGTCTTCATTAAACTTCATTACATTTCTGTTGGGACACACGAGTTAATAACTTTTGTCGGCGGTGAATTAATTCTCGTTTAATGAGAGAGATAAATGTGCGCTCACACAAATGAAGCAGATTAATGTGAGGCAACTTGTTTGACAACAAACGTATATAAGAACAATGTATAAACATGATTACAACCATTGCCACAACATTACAAGTCGATTTTCCTTGGGATAAATGGAGTGTTTGCAAAACTTCTACTTTTAGATCAAAGTGATTGGTTATAAAATAAGCAAAAGTAGTCATGAATTAGAAGTGGTAGTGTTTGTAAATGTAAGCTAAAAATAAGTTCAGCAAATTAAAAGGAATATCAGGTTAATAAATTGTAAAAATACTTTATTTGTATTCGAAATAAAATCATAAGTAGAATAAGAAACTTAAAGCACCATTTCCCTAATTTCATATGCGGATTAAATTAAGGTGAGTCAGATTTAGAAGTTGGCATTTGACAAATCTAATAGTAATTTTTTCATAGTCAAATCTGACAATTATTTTTTGTAAATCCTCAAACAGTGCTGGTGCTGCTAATACCTCATGAACGTCTTAACAACATAGATCCCGGTTCCACTCTCCTGCAATCTTCAAAAAAATCAACAACTCATTTCTTGTCCTTGCTTCCTTCTCCGACAACATGATTATATGAATCTGTTCTTTTTAAGCCCTCCGAAACAATGTAGAGTTCAACTTCCTCGAGATGGGCAACCATGAGTGGGTGAAGGACCAAAACGCTATCTCAAAAGAAAGATGATGAATACTAACTATTTTACATCACACAACACATGAATTTTAATTGTCAAATATACATTAAAAAAAATAGATATAATTGCTGCATACCTAGTAGTATAGCGACTATCCATGAAGAAACTGCGCAAAAAAAAAAAAAGCAGTAAAAATGATGAAATATCAAATAAACTCTATCACTACTAAATCAACACATAACATCTGGGACTCAGGAAAAACCCCCCCAAAATAGTAAGTCCAACTGCTCATTTTACAAGAACAAAAATCGTCTCCGATGATTATTGCATAATGTACCTCACTTTTGCTTCTACTGTAACACAAGATCTTCCTTTATATGTAAAAACGATTTCTATCATCAAAGGTTTCAAGAAAATCCAGTATATTTCAACTAATGTTAAATTAATTTTTTTAAAGGGCATTGACCATATGCTCATATAGGTAAATATATTATCCCAAATAGTCCATTGGAATTTTAACTAGCCATTTAATCCAAAGTACTAAAGAATAGTACCAAATTACCCTTATTAATAAAAAAAAAATTCTTTCAATTTTCTTGTCTATCTTCCAAACTTAATTCAACTAAAATTCATACTATTTCATAATGCCCCCCATTCTATTTCATATTATTTCATACTACCCACCATATTATTTCATATATTACACACCCCCTCAATTTTTTTCTTTCAATATTTTTTTCTCTTTCTTCCAAATTGAACTTAACTAAAATTCATACTATTTCATATCAATTCCATACTACTCATTCATACTACCATCAATTCCATACTACTCATTCATATTAATTTCATACTACCATTTCATATTATATCGTGAAATTGTCATACTACTCATTCATATTAATTTCATACTACCATTTCATATTATGGTGAAATTGCCATACTACTCATTCATATTAATTTCATACTACCATTTCTTATTATATCGTGAAATCTCATACTACGTCGTTAAATTTCATACTTAGTATTTAAACTTCATACTAGTATTCATCTAGAATTATAGTTATATACTACTATTCAGTTACAAACACAATTCCACAATATTACAAGCATAATTTCATACTACACGACATGTGGAATTTCAGATTAAATTTGAAATTATTTTATGAATAATGTCTTTCTTGTGTAATTGAGTAGTGCGTAATATGTAGTTTTTAATTCTATACAAAATAAAATTCTTAATGGTGTTAATTTCATATAAACTCTGTTAGAATCCATACTGCATAAAACATATTTCTTAGTATTCCTAATAAGATTCAATTTCAAATATCAATTTGTCATGAACTCTCTCTCCTTCTGCTCTCCATGTTTTTATTTCATAAAAACAACACTTTCAAACCATTACTCAAACTCAATAATCAATTTGAAAAAGAAAAAACAAAACATGATGGATTGGCCCCAGATCAATGATACCACACAATATAATACGAGGCATATTAGCTATATATTATCCAAGAGACAGAAAGAGAAATTGTATATGAAATTGTAAAACTGTTCATAATCCATCAATTTCATACTTCTACACACCATTGTTGATATTCTTCCACTATTTCTCATCCTAAAATATTTTTATTAAAAATAAAATATAAAAAATGACAAACTAACTTCTACACTATAACTTGACAAAAACCCATAAATTTTCAAGTCGTTTCGAGAACCTGGACTCCAGCCCACCATCTCCGGCGACACTAAAACCAGAAACGGCGAATCCAACTTAACCCTCAACGAATCCAAATATGACGATACCGTATGAATTCGAAACCCGAACCAAAGACCAATATTCTCAAGCCCAAATCCGCAGAAGATCGAACACCCTTAGCGAAAACCAAATCGAAACCAGTCGCCACAATCCTGATTTGCGTCGCTCCCGTCGACCCTCACCAAATCCAGACGAGACCTTACCTGGATCTGAAACCTTTGAACCGAATGCAAGAATATTATTTTTTGAGCCCAGATCCACAAAAAATCGAGCACCCTGAGCGACGCCCAAACCGAAACCAGCGCCTCGGTCCCGATTCTCGCTGCTCGACATCCCGACCATTGCACCTCGCCGCCCTATCGTCTCTTTCCGTGAGCACATGTGTGTGTGGTGTTGTCAAGAATAGGTTAGGGACCAGATATATGATTTAGGCGAGAGAAATTTAGGGTTTTAAGGTATTTGTTGTATGTGAGGGAGAAAGTGAGGGTAAATTAAATAAATAGGAAAATAGAAAAAGAAAATGATAGAAAAGAGAGAGGGGTATTGTAGACCACTTGTATTATGATTTTTGATTTAATGGTAAATATTTAGTTTAAATGGGATGGATTTTTATTAGATGAGTGTATGGTAATTAAGTGAGATTTAATTGTATCAAATGGGAATTTCCCTTTTTTTTAATTTATTTATTGATGGTATTTGACAATATAAAGTCCATGGGAAAAAAAAAAGAAGATGAAAATTGCAGGCTTTTGAGATTAGTTGTGCCATCATTATTTTACTTAACAAAGGTTAACAGAGGCCTTAAAGTGGGAATCAAAATATAAATATAAGCCTCAATTGAAACTTTTTTAAAATTAGGCCTTCAAGTGGGAATCAAAATGTAAATATGAGCCCTCAATTTTATTTTTTTTTTAAATTAGGCCTTCAAGTGGGAATCAAAATGTAAATATGAGCCCTCAATTGAAACTTTTTGAAAATTAGAGCCTTCAATTGAGAGAACTTAAAATTCAGGCCTTATTATGACACAATTTCGTTAAATCGGGCCCTCTTATGTAATTTCCTCGGGCGGATTGTCCTAAAATTTAAGGGTGAAAGAGTTAATGATTAAAAAAGATGGAAAAATTATACTCAGATGGGGATTTTTTTATTTAACATTTCCAAATCAATAATCGATTCTCATATTTAATTATAGGTATCAGTTGTGTTGCCTAAACGATGTCTATATATTTTAATGAAAAATTGGATTTTTTTTTTTGTAAAATTTGAAGGTCTATGGTTTTGAAAATAAGACTCAGTTTGTGATGTTGTTTATCAATGTTAGCCAACACTGGTTAACAACATCAATCAGAGTTAATCGAAAATTATGCAGCGGAAATTAAATTATGAACACATCAAATAAAATTCAGTTCACAAGTAAAATACTTGTGAACTTGAGTGTACAAACCCGAAAACTATATTACTTTCTTGTTCGATCAATACAAAAATATTAAGTAATATATGAAAACTAAAATATCAAAAACTTGATACTAATACTTGTCGCCTAGGTTGAGAAGCTCTTCTCCGTTGGCCACGCAACTTCGAATAGCTTGTTGATTTAGAACAATGGCTCCAAGTAGTTTTCTTCTTCTTTCCTTGCTGTGCGTCTTGTGTTGCCGTGCGTCGTGTTCTGCTTCAAAAATCCGTGCGTCCAAAAATCCTCTAAAGTTTTAGGATTCTCTTGTCTTAAATAGACAATCCTAGAATCCTAAACTTGGTAAACAAGTAAAACAAAACCTAAACACAATCTAGGAAGTTAAATAAAGTCTTGTACATCAACTAGGAAACAAATAAAGTCCTAAATTTAGTTTCCACACTTATTTTGTGCCCAAGAAAGGCAAATAACAAAATAGGAATTATTGCCAAGAATAAATTTCTCAACAATCTCCCTCTTTTGCCTTTGTGGACAAAATACTAAGACGCAAAAACAAGATCAAACGAAAACAACTAACTACCCTTAAGTTAGTAAACTCCCCCTAAATAAAACACCCAATTTTATTAAGTCATCAACCCAACATTACAAACCAACATTGATTAAACAGTGATCAAGCTACCACTTATCAAAACAAAACAGAATAAAATAAACTTATTGACTTTGAACCCTCTTCGAACGAAGAGGGGATGTCGAAGTTCCTTCACCCCTATTCTTGCGCTTCTTCTTCTCCTGCATTCTCTTCATCTTCTTCAAGGCCTTATTGCGAGAGCGGATTTTTTTCCTTCGCTTTTCTCGAGCAAGACTCGCCAAGGCCTCGGCAGCAACCGTATCATCTTCAGCATCCTTATCAGCAGCAACATCTTCCTCATTTGCGTCGCCAACATTTTTTCCCCCTTTTTGACCAGAAGGCAAAAGGGCCTCCAAAAGCGAACCACGAAGGGCCTTCAGCTGGGTCATCTGTGCATCAATCCAAGCCACATGCGCCTTAATAACCTGCACAGAAATGGGGACCATGTTGGGACCAATGTTGGGAGAGCCGGTCCCAACACCACTACCAACATCGGCCTGGAAAGGCGCCTGCCAAGGCAGATCAATAACCCTGGCACCCGTAACATGCTGACCCCTCAAGGCAAACCAGTCAGCCTCACCCGTGAGCACATCGTCAGGAAGAAGTGTCAAACCCTGATTCTCCAATAGGCTAAAAATCAACGACGAAAAGCAGAGTGAAGCCGCGGACTTTGTGACGGCAAACCTGGTGAAAATATCAAAGACATGCTGCCCAAAGCTAAACTTGATTCCCCTTCCAAGCCTAAACAGAAACTGGGCCTGGGGCCGCATAACACAGGTCGTGTTCTTGTAGGGAACCCAGTTACAAATAGTAACCTTATGCAAAATAGAATACAAAGAAGAAAGACGAGTACTCGGCAGTTATTCAAACCACGCATGAACCATTCCACCAGACAAAAAAGATATAACTTCATTTATATCATCCACAGTCGAGTCACCCCGATACGGCTCAGTGCCAAACATTTCATCAATAAGATCAGGGGTAAAAGAAAACACTTTGCCACGCACAAAATTTTTGCCATAATTCACAGAGTTTGAATCGACAATAGACGGAAACAAATTTGCATAAAACTCAACCACAATATCCCGGACAAATGGCATGGTAGTGGAGACTGTGGTATACATACCTTTGTGCTGGAAATAGGCAATCAAATTCTGCCTCTCAAACAATTCGACCGAGACTCGGCGTTCTGCAATCATGTGTCGGGTCCGGTATTCATCAAACAACTCCACGGCTTCAGCAGTCAAAAACTTCTCCGATAAGGCACCATATTCTCAAGTTCAGTATCCTGAGACGAAGAGTCACAAGAGGAGTGAGAGTGAACAGAGGTATCCGAAGAAGCTGGCGTGGGAGCACGAGAAGCAATCGGAACAGAGGCAGCGCTAGAGGACAAAACAGACGGGGAATGATGTGATGTTGGGATGGGGGAACCAACACGAGGAGCGACATCGCCCTCTTGAGCAATCTTCTTTTTCTTTTTGTCCTTTTTGCAGGCAGTAAGAATATCACGAAGAGGTATATCAAAAGATGAGTCAGGGGAGTGCTCAAAAAGCTCAGGATCAAACTCGGGTTGGTCCTTACTAGCTGTAGTCGGAGAAGAAACAGCGGCGGGCGGTTTGGAGGAGCTGGTGACTTCGCCGGTGATAAAATCCAAAATAGTATACGGAGGTGAGGAATACTCATTCGTAGTGGAACCTGAAGAAACCTTGGATTTCACCGGGCCAGATTGCTTGTCAGCCAACCTCACAAGCTGCTTCCGGCGAGGCGTCTTCTTCGCCGATAGACTAGGAGATGAAGGCAATGGAGGTACCGCTCCTTCTGCCGGAGAAGGGACGCAATCATCATCGTCAGGATCCGACATCACTGTGACATCCTTGGTAAGATTCATGTGCTCAATTGGCACATTGCGGTGGGGCCCAGCTTTGCTCTTCTAAACTGCAGGAGGCACAACACCGGGAGGAATATTGCACAGGCATCGGGACCATTTCAGGGTAGGGTTCCTAACTGGCCCAAATTTCTCAGCTACAAATGGCAAATCCGGGGGATTATCAACGTCGATTTCGTTCCCGAGTTGTCCTGGGAACACCTGTGCTACAGGAACGGCATCAACCGGTCGTGGAGCTGTGACAACATTTTGAGATTCGAGTGGCAGCGAGGGAGGCGGTGATGTTGTTACCGGTGGTGGGTTGGAAGAGGAACCACCACCAATTTCGGCGCGTATGTCCAGGCCTCCAATCTTCACATAGGGTGCAAGAACCTGTTCGCCGGGACGACGGAGCTCTGCCGGAAATTCTGGAACAGATGAAGGCGGCGGCGAGTTTGTCATCCTACAAATTCTCAGAAACACAAGAGAAAACAAGAAAATCGAGAGAATTGGAGAGAGATAAGGGAGCTTGAGAGTTCAATTTGTAGAGGGTTAATGATCAAACGGTAAAAAAAATAAAATGATTCAGGTATTTATCCTAAAAAAAAACGACCGTTAAAGGAGAGAGGAAATAGAGAACAAAAGGAAACAACCCTAATTTTACCACAAGCGGATTTTTGGGTTTTAAAAACACGATTTTTATTTCCTTCTAAAATAGCACCACTCCCCCGCAGTTTAGGCTACTTGATCACAATACCAATCTCCCCTTTTTTAATTCATCTTTATTTTTAAAAAATTGCACAACTCTTAAAATAAAATTGGCCAAAGTACAAAGCTAGAAAAATTGAATCATCAGCCCAGTAGTATCTATCTTGTGCAATGTTAATTTTCAATCACCAAATTTACCTCGTTATTACCTGTCCAGCCATCCGATTTTAACTCCACTGAAACACTTAGTTAGCTTAATTCAAAACACAATTAAGAGACGTCAATGTAGACAAAAACACAAGCAACAGTACGCACAGCAAGATGGCATCTTTACAAAGTATGTATGTCCTACGGAATGCCTAAAAATCATGACCTAAAAGAATATACAAAAATATATTATGATTTCAGTGACTTGATCCAATGTTGCTTTTTATTACTGATAACATTATAAACCAACATTGCCTTATATGAAGTCAATGGAAACTTACCCCTTAGCCCAAGTTAATGACTACATCAAGATCTCTCAAAAGGGTGAAATTTAAAGATTAGATCAATTTGTACCCAGATTTTCTTCATCATTGAAGGGATTTGAATCTTTTAATTTTCAACAATTGTTGTTTAACACCTCTTGTTTTTGGACCTGGGAGAAAACCAGTTTCTGCGGGCAAATCCCAAAATCACCTAATTGAAGAGGTTGGTTCTTTTTGCCATCACTTTTATTGCAACACAGGACCTTATTGCACTTTCAATCAAACTCAATGCATTAGGATTATGTATGAAAAGAAAGATAAAAATGCATGCAAAAGTATACAGATGTTGTGACTAATGTTGATATTGGGTGTCACAACATCACAAACCAACATTTATTCAGACAATGCACATACCGAGATCTCTTTTCAAACAAGAGAAGGTCTCGAAATCTAATGCCTTAGTGAAGATGTCAGCAAGCTGATTATCTGTTTCAGTATGCTCAAGGTTAACAATCTTCCTCTCAACTAAGTCTCGAATAAAGTGGTACCTTATGTCAATGTGTTTGATTCGAGAATGCTGGACTGGATTTTTTGAGATGTCAATAGCATTGGAATTGTCACACAGCACAGTCAAGATACTACTGTGCAGACCATAGTCTTCTATCATTTGGTTCATCCACAGTAATTGTGTGCACGCACTTCCAGCTGCAATGTACTTGGCTTCAGCTGTAGAAAGAGAAATACAACTTTGCTTTTTGTTGTACCAAGAGATTAGATTGTTACCCAAGAAAAAACAGCCCCCTGTAGTACTCTTTCTATCTACCACATCCCCAGCCCCAGTCCGAATCAGTATACCCTACAAGTTCAAGTACCAGTATCTTTTGTATACCACACACCTAGTTCAGTTGTACCAGCAATGTACCTAATAATTCTTTTAACTGCTGATTCGAGCTTTTGTGTGTGCCTACTTTATAAATAATTGTCAGAAATTTAGTAGGCTCGCCCGCAAAATAACGGAGATCGCGTGTAGGTTGGCAAGCTTAACTCGAGCTCGTCTCTCAAGGACTGATGTTCGGAATTTTTAATGTTTGTTTAAATCACAATGTTTAACACGAGAACTTGTATACAATTTTGTTTTTTTTGAAAAATTATCAACTAAGAAATTAAAAGCATTAACTAATTGTTCTAAACTAATTAATAAATTAAAATAATAACCCTTAGCAGTAACCTTTAGCGTTAGTGGTTACAACAGTTAGTAGTTGATTATTTGTATGGTTAGTTTAAATTGCTGAATCTGAATTGCTTTTAGTTATTAA
>BMAC01000023.1:1393417-1435943 GCA_014905375.1 Phtheirospermum japonicum | reverse complement strand
AAATTAGAAGGTCTATGGATTTAAAAATAAGGATCCTTGTAGATAATTTTTCCCGCTTTACTTGGGTAGAGTTTTTAAGAGAAAAATCTGAGACTTTCGAGACTTTTAAAAAACTTGCAAAAAGGTTGTGTGTAAATTTTGGTGTGAGTATAGGTAAAATAAGGTCTGATCATGGGAAAGAATTTGAGAATGCATCCTTTTTAAAATATTGTTCAAAAATTGGTATAACTCATGAATTTTCTTCACCCATCACCTCCCAACAAAATAAGATAGTCGAACGCAAAAATAGATCTCTTATASAAATGTCTAGGACTATGCTTATTTCAAATGAGGTTACTAAACGTTTTTGGGCAGAAGCAATAAACACTGCATGCCATATAATTAATAGGGTGTATTTTAGACCTGAATCTTGTGTTACTCCCTATGAATTATTGATGGATAGAAAGCCAAATTTGAGTGATTTTCATATTTTTGGGTGCATTTGTTATGCGCTAAATGATAGAAATCATCTTGTTTCAAAGAGTGATAAATGTGTTTTCATGGGATACTCTCGAAATAGTCATGCATATAGTGTGTTTAATCTTAGAACGTGTTGCATGATTGAGTCAGTTAAAGTCAAGTTTGATGATTTGATGAGTGGTTTTAAACCTGCTGAGGATGATGATCTGGTTTATGATCAAAATCCTCAAGATAATGTCACAGTTGCTGTAGATAAAAGTGCAGGTATTGAAAATAGAGATGCAGGTGCTGAAACCAGAAATTTGAGTGATGTTGGTAACAATGTTGACACCGAGATACCAACATCAGAACCAACATCAAGCCAAGCCGCCGCAGAATCTTATTCTGGTCCAAGTGTGGAAAATCCAGCTGAACCCATTGACTTACATCAGAAAAATATCCCCTTAAGAATTCAGAAGAATCATCCTATGAGCCAAATTATTGGAGATCTCGAKGAAAGAACTACAAGAAAGCGACAAATAAATTTCAAAGAGATGGTAAGATTTGTTTGCTTGTTTACTAATCATTCTAAAACTCGAGAATCTTTGTCTCTTTYCAAAACAGAGCCCAAGCAAGTAGAAGATGTTCTTAAAGCCGAGCATATTGTAGCTGGAAGTGCTTGTACACAGTCATTGTGGATAAACCAAATGATAGAGGACTACGGTCTACATAGAAGAACATTGACTGTGCTCTGTGATAATTCAAGTGCTATTGATGTCTCGAAAAATCCGGTCCAGCCTTTTCGAATCAAACACATTGACATAAGGTACCGCTTTATTCGAGATTTGGTTGAGAGGAAGATTGTTAGCCTTGAACATATTGGAACTGATAATCAGCTGGCTGACATCTTCACTAAGGCATTAGATTACGAG
The DNA here is from genome assembly GCA_014905375.1 of Phtheirospermum japonicum. Classification (NCBI taxonomy): domain Eukaryota; kingdom Viridiplantae; phylum Streptophyta; class Magnoliopsida; order Lamiales; family Orobanchaceae; genus Phtheirospermum; species Phtheirospermum japonicum. The sequence goes on along the minus strand of BMAC01000023.1, from coordinate 1,434,573 downwards.
ACCTTCTCTCGTTTGAGAAGAGATCTCGGTATGTGCATTGTCTAACCAATGTTGGTTATGATGTTGTGACACTACTTATCAACATCAGTCACAACATCTGTATATTTTGCATGCATTTTTTTTTCTTTTCATACATTATACTAATGCACTGAGCTTGATTAAAAGTGCAATAAGGTCCTCTGTTGCAATGAAAGTAATGACAAAAAGGACCAACCTCTTCAAAATTAGGTGATTGTGGGACTTGCCCGCAGAAACTGGTTTTCTCCCAGGTCCAAAAACAAGAGGAGTTTAACAGCAATTGCTGAAAATTAAAAGATTTAAATCCCTTCAAGGATGTAGAAAATCTGAACTCAAAATGCTCCAATCTTTAAAATCCGCCTTCTTGAGAGATTTTGACGTAGTCATTAACTTGGGTTAAGGGGTAAGTTTCCATTGACTTCACCTAGGGCAATGTTGGTTTATAATGTTGTTAGTAATAAAAAGCAATATTGGATCAAAACACTGAAATCATAATGTGTTCTGTTTTAACCTTTTAGGTCATGATTTTTAGGCATCCCGTAAGACATTCATACTTTGTGAAGATGCCATCTTGCTGTGGCGTTTTGTTTCTTGTGTTTTTGTCTATCTTGAATTCTCTTAATCCTCTTTTTGAATCTTGCTAACCGCGTGTTTCAGTGGAGTTGTAATCGGACGGTTGGACAGGTAATAAGAGATTAATTTGGCGAGTGAAAAATTGCTTTGCAAAGGCTTTGTTCAACTATGGTGATGGTTTATAAAAATCTAGCTCTATCTCGGTTTTAATTTGTAGTTGGGATTTGTGATTTTTAATAAGAGATAGTGGGCTATTTAAGCATAGAGATCGTGTGTCATATTTTGAGAAAGAGAGGGGGAGTCAATTTTTAACTTTACTTTGTTCATTCCCTTCTTATCTATTGCTTACGAATTTTCCATATTGACAAAGTTAAGGTTTTTACTTTTTCTTTCTCCAAAGTTAAGGTTCATCCCCTACGACACTCGATTTTTTGTTTGTAGTTGTTTTCAATCTCTTGCAGGATATCGAATTCACCCAAAGAGAGAAAAGAAGCAGTCCAAAGCTGTCATGTCAGACCATGTTGGTTATGGTGTTGTGAAACTGAAACCAACATCCCCCACAGAAAATCCCGCCTCTCCTCCAAGCTTCGATTCCGACAATGTTCCATCTGCCAGTGCACAAAGTTCAACTTTTGCCTCCAACCACTCTGCTAGTTCTGATGAGGCTCCGTCTCAAGCCGTCGAGATTGAAGACATGGAACCAATCTCCACGAGGTTCTTGGCGAGTGAAGCTGAGGAGCTGTTCTTGGGATTCGAAATCGAGGCATGATTGCTGAGTGCCGAGTTCTAGTTGATGTTTTCATTTTTTTGTGGTCAGCGCATGGCTGGAGCCCGGGTTATTGATCTCCCTTAGCAGGCGCCCTTTCAGGGAAGATGTTGCTAGTGATGTTGGTTCTGGTATCCCAACATCAGTACCAACATGGTTTGTTTTTCTGCCCCGTTTGTCCAAGCCCAAATTACTTTGTTTGATAACCAGGTTGCACAGCACCAGGCGCTTGTGGACTCGTTTATTGAGGTCCTTTTGCTTTCAGAACAAAAAGGGGGAGAAGAATGTAGAAGACGCTGGTTCGTATTTGTTTGTTTTCAACATTGGATACTTCATTTAGGGGGAGTTTCAAATGTAGGGGGAGTTTCTAATTCAGGGGGAGTTTTTACTCTTTTGATCATTTTCATGCGTCTTGGGTATTTTGTCCAGAAAGGCAAAAGGGGAGATTGTTGAGGAATTAATTCTTGGGAATAATTCCTTATTTTGTTATTTGCCTTTCTTGGGTCCAAAATATATTAGGGAACTAGAATTAGGACTCTAGATTTGTTTCCTAGTATGTGTACAAGACTTTAATTATTCCTAGAATTGTGTTTAGGATTTAGTTTTAGGAATCTACCAATTTTAGGACTCTAGAACTCTTCTATTTAAGACAAGACAAAGCCAAGAGAAGAGGACACCCTTCAATATTCTTACATTCACAATCTTTCGAGAAGGACACTTTTTATCGACGGGATTTTTGGAAGGAAGAAAGAGACCGAGACGCACGACGCACGGCAAAGCAAGGAAGGAAGAACACGACGTACTACTTGGAGCCAACGTTCGTGATAAACAAGATCTTTGAAGTTGCGTAACCAACGGAGAAGATCTTGCCATTCCGGCAACAAGTATTTAGTATCAAGTTTCTTGATATTTAGTTTTCATATATTACTTTATAATTGTGTATTGAACGTGAATCGAAAGTAATATAGTTTACGGGTTTGTACACCCAAGTTCACAAGTATTTACTTGTGAACTGAATTTGTTTAATCGTGTTCTCTTTCTAATTTCCGCTGCATAACTTTGTGTTATTTTAGTCGATGTTGTTAACCAGTGTTGTTAACATTGATTAACAACATCGTAAATCTAATCCTTATTTTTAAATCCATAGACCTTCTAATTTTACAGCCATGATCATAACTTGTTGGTGGTGGAGCGCTTCTTGGTACTAAGGCCGAAGAATCTCCCGAGTTCATTTTTAGATCCACAATACCTAATCCAGTGAAGGATTCGATTAGGTCGTTTAAATCTTCCACGTTGATTCTTTCCATTACTTCTTGGGTTGTAATGGAATTTCCTTGATTATGTCCATCATCTTCTCTTCTTCCGTTGGTTGTCTTATAACCTCAGTCGGTTTCCCCTTTTGGTGTAAAAGAGGTTCCGTTCCGAAAGTTATACGTCGCCTTCCTCCGGATGCACTTGGTTTGACTTCAAGGCCCTTGACTCTTCTTTGAACATCGATTATGATTTCTCGTGTTTCTTTTTGATGTTCAATTACCTCCTTCATCTCCACCTGGATTTGGTGGTCGATGTCTTGTATCATCTTTTGGATTTCTCTAAGATTCTTAGAGGAATCGGATACCTCGCTGCAGTTGGATCTATTGATGGGATTCATGAGCTGTATCCCTATGGTACTTGAGGTCCGTCTTCAATATCTGATTTACCCAAATGTAACTTAGATGGTATGTCTTTTGTTTCTCACATTGTAGCAAGGTTTCCCTGCTGGCTCCTGCGAGTCTTCGTGCAACATATTGGTTATCCCAATATGCTACTTTCTCTTTGTGGTCTATCTCGTATATTTCCAATATTTGAAAATATTGCTTGAAATGAATACATCTCGAACACTTGTTCGCATCCATTTTAGAGATAAATCTCCTCGCGAAAAATTAATTACATAATTATAAAAAAAATTCTTATAAGTTCTTAATAAACTAGGCTCTGATACCATTTTCATGGATCGGTTTATCATGACAATTTACGGAGTATTCTTTGCTAAGTATTAATTTCAAAGGCACGAAATATTCAGTACATAAACATTAAGTATAAGATACATTGGAAGTAAGTACTCGAATTCTGAACAATAAATTTTGACTTTTCTACACAAAAGGACAAACTCATTAAATAAGGGTAAATTTGGGTTTTTATAAAATAAGGGAGTGATCATGAAAGTCAAATATGCATTGGGGAGTGCAGAATGAAATTATTTATGTGGGGAGTGGACCACAAAACAACAGAAGTATTGGGGATTTTTCTTCAAAATTCCCTTTAAAAAAAGAGCTCATTGCATTTAAAATCACCCCATTTATTCGATTTGCAGATAAAATTAAACCTTTTCAAAGTTGCGAATAAATGCGGGACTTTTATAATAAAAAAATGAATCATTTTGACCGAAAATTATAACGTTGTCCAACGATTATGCTACCACCACCAGCCGAAGCCGAACCTCCCATTGAGCCTTTTCCAACCATCCAACTTGTTTATTTGTATGCCGATCCGTTTGCCTGTAAAGTTTACGTATCAATGTATCGAAAGGCATGACTTATTTACACCAGAGCAATATGATTCACAGGGATTTGAAGACTTCAAATCCTTTAATAGAAGAAAAGGATGCAAGCATAAAGTGGAAGTTTTTTCATTTTCGATCCATTATATATTGGCCACATTAAAGAAAAGATACGTGATATTGGTTATCATAAAATAATATTTGGTAAATAGACCAATTTATCAAAAAAGGTTTAAAAAAAAGTCCGATCAAAATTTTTTTTTTCCTGACGTGTCATAATTTAATACTTTCTTATCATTATTTTTTTAATCTTAAACATTAATTAAAGGAAAATTTTTGATTTTTTTTCCTTGATCCATTATATTGTCAGTTCCCAAAAAATGTGTGTTATTGACGTGATATTATTTTATATTTTCTTATTAATTCTTTATTATTATAAATATTAAATTTATTTTATATTTTCTTATTAATTCTTTATTATTATAAATATTAAATTGAAAACAAAACATGTTTTAATCTCCTTTTATATTTTTACTTTATTTGGTTTTGGACGTGAGAAGCTAAAGTCAACGCTGCGCAAGAGGGTGGTGGTGACGGGGCGGTGGGATGGGCGCCTTATATTATTTTAGGGCTTGATTTTATTTTGGTCTAAAAAATTCGAATCCCACTTTATGAGGTGTAAGGCGAGGGTAAAGAAGACGAGTGGTGCGAAGGTGGAGCTAGCGGCGGCGATGGCGGAGGTTCAGCAGGTGGCTTTTTTTGTGAGGGCTTAAGTTATTTTATTTAAATAAATAAATAAACAAGTATGGAGAAGATAAAGAAAGCAAAACATAAATCGTACCTCCTATGTTTTTTATTGCCGTTGAATAAACTGATGATTGATAATAATATTGGGGATATCTGATATCTTTGGCCAGTCCTCACCCATTGGTTTGTTGCACCTCATCTCCAGTTGTGGGCGTCCTTTGATCTCCAACATTCTTAGTGATTTCTGACTGTTGAAGTCATCAGGCAAGGACTTCAACTCCTCACAATACCTAATGCTTATTTCTGACAGTGACCCAAGGCTACTAAGCCAATTTGGTAAAGAGCATAATCTTTCACAATCCCATATTTTCAACACTCTGATACCGCTTAGTTGCTGCAGGCTTTCGGGCAAATACTCGAGCTCTGGAAGCCTATTTATTAACAAACTCTGCAGCGCTGGTGCTCGATTCATTGATCCTGTCAAAGGAATCAGTTTCTTGCAGTGTTGAAATGATAACCATCTAAGAGAAGGCAAGCTTTCCAACATAGTGGCTGGAAATGAGCTCAGACTATCGCACCTATTGATATCTAATCTCTCCAGAGAATTGAGGTACTTTAGTCCCTCCGGAAGAAATTCAAGATTAGCGCAATCGTCGAGAGACAATGTTTTCAGAGCAGGGAGGTTACCGAACACGTTTGACAGAGTCCGGATAGGCAATGCACCTAATTTCAGGTCTTTGAGGGCCTTGTGATTTTGTAGGAACCCTCCTGGAAAAACATCCAACTCTGGGAAGTCGAATAGTTTAAGTGATGTAAGTGACGTAAGAAACGTTATGGAAGTAAGAAGTGCAACAGAACTGCAAGATATATTCAAAGTTCTGAGACTCGGTAGTTTTGGCAATCCGGTTAACTTGGGACACAGCTGTATCGTTAAAGATTCTAAAGAAGGAAAGTTTTGCACTGAATCAGCTATGGTCCATTCCTCGAGGCCAGGCATGTTACTGATTGTGAGAAAAGTAAGCACGGGAAATGAACATTCTCCGGATCCATGCAATTCGGCATTTAAACGAATAATAGAATCCATCCCGTGGAGTTTTAGACACGTAAGAAATGGGAGTTGTCCAAATGAGGGGAGATGTTCACATCTTTGACAGTTCTCCAGAGTAATTTGTGTTAGTTTATTCAAAGCCAAAGTTGACATCCAATTTGGGAGAACTGAACCTTGATATGACTTGATACAGATCTTTTCAAGATCCTCGTGAGGTTGAAGGCCCTGTAGAACCTCTGCAAAATGTTGTGCAGGTTTCTTTTTGATGTCATTTGTCCAAGATAAAGTTAAAGATGTTAGATCTTTTTTAGTTATCAAGTTGGCACATTTAGCGTCGTCTAAATTTCTCACGTTGTCAAGCCCTTTTATGCTCAATTCCCCAGAAAGGTTTAGTTCCTTCAACTGGTGTATTTCGTGAGATGCATCTCCACCCACAATGAAAACGCTAAGTCTGCGCAGGCGAACTAACTCTCCCAGTCCAGGCGGTGTACAAATAAGTGAATCAAAGTTCTCAATGTCAAGAAACCAAAGATTTTTCATCACCTTCAAACATTTAGGCAGCTGAAGAAGCTCTTCAGAATGCACAAGTTTCAATGTCTGAAGGTTCACGAGACGAGTCAGTGATTCAGGTAACCTCTTCATAACATAGCACCCAATTACAAGGTATCTAAGATGTTCCAATTTGCAAACTAAATTTGGCAACTTTCTTATGAGGTAACCATTCATATCCAGTACTCTTAGATAACGTTGTTGTGAGAGGAATGAAGAAAAATCTTGTCTCCAAATCTTTATGCTAGTTCCATGAACAATAATCGAGCGCAGAGAGTTATCGATGGGTAATTCGATCTTACTCCACATATCTGAAACTTCCCAATACAACCAGGAGTCGAAAGACAAGTGATGAAGTGAGTTAGGAATCTTGAGCAACTTGTCATGCTCTAATATATAGGTCTCATGTCTCATAACAGATGACGCCAGGTCATGCATCAAGTCATGCATTTTACAAGTCAGAGTACCCTTATTATCTACCTGGACATCTTGCAAGAAAGATCTCCAGACCAATTCTTTGAAGATCAAATGACCAGTGAGTTTCATGTCTGTTTGGCCATCAATGTGAAGGTAGCCATTACATCCATAGTTCTATTAGACGATTCTCCTGCATCCGATAATCCTTGGGAAATATGCAACAATACAAAAAGCATCGTCTCATATGCGGCAATAAATTGTCATAACTTAACCTCAAAGCAGGTAAGATGCCATTTTCATCATCCGGTAGATGCCAAATCTCACTTTCTTGAATTGCTAACCATTCACTCTCAAGAAATTTAAACCGCATTAGGCTGCCTAAAGCCTTGATTGCCAAGGGCACTCCACCACATTTCTTAACTATCACTTCTCCAATTGCAACAAAGTTTTCCTTCCCCTCTCTAGTTTTAAAGACTCTTTGCTTGAATAAAGACCAAGAATCATTTTCGGATAAATATTCAATGTGATGTATGCCGATAGTAGCCATCATAATAGCAACTTTCTCAATCCGAGTTGTTACCATTAGCACGCTGCCTTTCGACCCACATCTTAATACTTCTTTCAGTTCATCAAAAAGCCTATTGTTCTCATTCCAGACATCATCCAAAACCAATAAAAATCTTATTCCCCTCAATCTTTCTTGAACATGGCGTTGTAAGGGATCCAAAGTAGAAATGTTGCAGACAGATCCATCTATAGATTCTATTACTGCTTTTAATATTGCTTGGACACTAAAATCATCAGACACGCATACCCAAATTCTCCGTTCAAAATGTCTCTCTGCCCTTTCGTCGTTATACACCATTTGAGCCAGGGTGGTTTTCCCAAGTCCACCCAATCCTTGAATTGCATACACACAAGGATCATCACGATTGGACTTAACATTAAGCAGCTTTTCCATTATCATTTCTTTTTCCTCATGCCTCCCAACGATTTCCGATTCATTAACCAGTGAACCCGTTTGTCTACTCTCTAACGCTATTCCATATCGATTTTCCATAACACCCTCTCCCAAATGGAACTTAAGTCTCTCTTCCGCTATGGCATCTAATTTTCCCCTTATACTTTTCACTTCATGTGCCATTTTCAAACTGAATAGCAATGGATTTCTCGATGACATAAAATGTTTTAATTTATGATGTTTACCTCTTTCAACATGCAATCTTCGTCTGAGGCCCTCCGTAGCTATTCGGTCCAGTAAGTTTTCAGCATCACAAGCTGCATTCTTTAGCTCCCTCAACCAGTTCTGGATTGCCTCATTTTTCCTTTGCTTGATCTCAGCATCCTGAAGCACAAGTTGGATTGTGACTAATGTATTTTTAAGTTTATTGAGCTCATCCTTCAGACCCCAAAGCAAACCAATTTCTTGTTGTACGGCTGAGGTCAAGATTCCAAGAACTGCTTCGACAACAGCAGAAACAAGACCATCTGCCATATTATTGGGTAGAATTTATCGAGAAAGTTGGAAGATATAAAAATCTACCACTGGATGATACTGCAAAACAAAGTCTTTGCACAATAAAGTCTTCTCCTCAAGTTTCTTTTTCTTTTTCTGCGTGTAGCCTTTGGCAGAAAGTATTCTCCTTGAGGGTCTTTTTTTATTTCAAATGCATAGAGGTGGTCAATGAAGCAGGGTAGGTGGGAAGAGTTGAATTTGTTTTGGGTTTTATTATTTTTATTTTTTTTTTATTTTTTTTTTTTTTTTTATGTGTGTGTTTATTAAACAGGATGCACTTTGCAAATTAGAATGCACCTTGAAATCAAATGGTACTTTGATTTCAATGCAAAGCATAATGCATCTTTGCGACATTCAACAAAGAATGTAAAATGAATTAGATTAGTACATAATAACGGCTGATCAGGGGCGGACCTTGTAACTTTAAAATAAATAAATTATTTACTATTAGAAAATCGATCATCTCCTTACCTCTTGTGTGAATTAGTATTGCCGACCTGAAAGTGAATGTCACCCAGCCTTAAATTGTTTATTAATTTATACCCCAATTTTGGTCCTATTTTTGATTCAAGTATCATATTTGCCTACATATTTTTGGCCCTTTCATTTTTTCACTTTTTCTTTTAGTGTCTACTTGTCTATTTAACCTTTTCGGATTAGGGGTGTAATCGAGCCGAATCGAGTCGAACACTGTCAGACTCGAGCTCGAACTCGACTACAAAACTTGAAGCTCGAGCTCGAACGAGCTCAATTTTCTCAAGTTCGAGCTTGGCTCGACTCGGCTCGAGTTACATAATATTAATTAAAAAAAACCTAAAAGGCATAAAATAAAATACTTAATATTAATTTTTATTATATATTTAGGGTATATATGTAAATAAGTAAGTATAATATGAATAAAATAGTAAATTTAGCAAAACTCGATTAGGCTTGCGAGCCTATCGAGTCAAGTACCACTGAACTCGAGTTCGAGCTTGATATTACTCGAATAGCTCGAGCTCGAGCTCAGCTCGATTAACCTCGAGTCGATTTCGAGCTTTTCTCGAATTGATCCCGAGTAGCTCACGAGTCGACTCGCATGACTTACACCACTATTTCGGATGGCCCACTTATGGTTTTAGTTTTTTTATTTTTATTTTTCAAAAGATAGTGCTCAAGTTTTGTTTTTCTTCGACTCCATCTCAATTCTCACACTGCTCAGTCCCACATAGTAATCCGAAGACCCCGACCTGTTCGAGCTCTAACTTCGTTGTCGGGGGAGTATGAAAGATGAATAAAACATTTCATATTTAGAATTTTTTATTTTTCATATTAAGTTCACACGCACACATGTGTTTTATGTAACTTTAATAATTGCCGCATCATTAACTATATATTTTTTTTTTAAAGAAGAAGAAGAAAATCGTATCCATGTCGTATCGGATGCAATACCGTACCAATATTCGTGTAACATACATCACTTTCTTTTATGTTGTTCTAATCTCTCACCTTCATTAAACTTCATTGGAGAGAAAGAAAACGTGCGCGCACACAAATGAATCAGATTAGTAGGAGGCAACTTGTTGGGCAACAAACATAATAGCCCCTCCGTAAATTAAAAAAAAAAAAAAAAAAAAAGGAAAAAGGTGGGTAGACAAAACAAGGAGGTTAAGAAGACAAAATAATTGAATTTGCAATTGTAAAATCTTTACTATTTTTATTACTTTACCTTTATCTTTTTTATATTTCAATAAATAAAGTAAACTAAATAGAACCTTTTTTTATAGTATTCTACTTTTAAAAGGCAAACATGCATATATTTTATAGATGGACAAAAATAAAAAACATGTCTTTTTATTTTTTTTGGAAGAATGAAGTATGAACAATATAAGACATGATTACAACTCTCAATTACAAGTCGATTTTCCTTGGGATAAATAGATGTTTGCAAAACTTCTACATTTAGATATAAGTGGTTGGTTGTAAAAGAAGCAAAAGTCGTTATGAATTAGAAGTGGTAGGTAGTGTTTGTAAATGTAAGCTAAAGATGAGTTCAGCAAATTAAAAGAGAATATCAGGTTAATAAATTGAAAAAATAGTTTATTTGTATTCGAAATCAAATCATAAGTAGAATCAGAAACTTAAAGCACCATTTCCCTAATTTCATTTGCGGATTAAATTAAGGTGAGTCAGATTTAGAAGTTGGCATTTGACAAATCTAATAGTAATTTTTTTAAAGTCAAATCTGACAATTATTTTTGGTAAATTCTCAAACAGTGCTGGTGCTGCTAATACCTCATGAATAGTGATATACCTTCTCATATTTTGCAGTTGTAGTGAAGAATTTAAACTGATAAAAAACTTGCAAGGATATCAAATTACCTCGAACAACAACCATTACTTAAATTCCACCATCGAATTTTCAATTTTGCTATCAAAATATTAAAGGAAACATGATGTCAAATAACACTTCACAATCACAAGTTACCAAAAACATCAAGAACTAAACACAGCAAAGGGACTCAATATACTGAAATCCAATATTACCCGATTTAAACCCCAAAGAGCGTCTAACCCCATCCTCATCATCTCCAAACTCATATATCTTCTCGAACGTCTCACGAACAACATCATACCGAATAACCTTTCCCGGGATCTGCAAAACCAAGAACGAATCTTCCTCTTTCTCACCCCGAACCAGAGTAAATATATCATAAACATAATCCTCCCTCAAATCCACAACAGGCGTAAGATCGACTTTGTACTTTACAAACCACTCAGAATAGTCCCTCTTCATCTCGTATACATTAAACTCATCTTGTGCCCCAGTAGTCACTATATAATGCAGGTGATCACAAGACTCACCAAAATAATATTTCGTGCTCCAACCCCAGTTATCCGGATCCGGCATAGGCGGCATTGGCATTGCTTGAATCGTCCCATCATCATCGTCAATATCGAAATACAGAGCATATCCCTTTCCGACCCAATGAACCGACCCGTTCCAATAAACCCCATTTCCCAATTTGACCCTCTCCACAACGGGCTCGCCACGTTTTCTCCAAATACGCGACTCGGACGAATAGACCTCAAATTTATATCGATTATTACTCAGCCTTTGGGCACAAACGACTCTGTAGTGAGGCGATTTGGCGGGATCAAAAGCTAAGCTCATGCTCATCTCGCCTCCTCCTCCTGTTTCTGGAAGCGTCCAGAAATGATTGGTGGTGGGATTGTAGACATAGTACACGGCCCGAAAGCTGTGGCAGAGCAAAAGCCCGTTACAAGACTGCAAAACACCCGAGATCGTGTTGTTAGCGAACTTGGATTTCCGAACTGGTGGGTTTGTTGAATATCCGGTACGGTAGAAGGGGAAATAGTTATTCCGGGGATTTGATGACCAGCGGCTATCGTGGATTAAGAGGCCGACGGCGGGATTGGGATCGGGATTGCGACGGATACAGAATCCCGGTTCGGAGATTAAGGATTGCCAGCGTTTGGATACCGATTGGAAGCGGATGAGCGATTTCATGGGGAGGCGGAGAAAAATTTCTGTTAACAAATCATCAATCGAAGCAACAATCTGAGCCGATGGTTGGTCCTCATCGGAATTTGTGGAGGTTTCGATATTGGGTTCCATGTTTGAATCAGAAGCTTAGATGGGTATTTGCTGTGCTAGGGATTTTGATTTGGGGGCTAATTTGAAAGCGCGTAAAAACCAAGCTTCTGTCAGTGTAGTGCTTTTACCTTGAGAGAGAGACGAGAATTAAAGACTCAGATAAATTACGAAAAGGCCCCTGAGGTTTGCGATAATGCAAGAAACAGATAAATTTCAAAATTACACATCTCAATTTTTCTTAATATGACAAATAGTCCCACTCTATATATATGTGACTATTATGTAATATTTACAAAAGTCGAGGATATGATTGTTAAATGTAATAGAAATTTTTGGGGGAAACTCTAATGTATATTAAATTTGAGGAATTAGTTTGTAAATATTTGGTGAAGACAATAAATTCCATTAATTCAACTGATTGTTTTGAAGATTTTTGAAAATTCTTCCGATCTTTTCAAACCAACTCCAACCTCAGGGCCCTTTTTGTCCCTTAAAATAACATGACTCCCTCCCTAACATATTTCATGTCTCTGTTTATCGTAATTAGGGGTGTAAATACGGCCAAACAAGTCGAACACACTACTTTTCAAGTCCAATTTCATGTTTCTGTAGTTATATTTGGAGCTTATTTGATTTTCATTCGAGTTGAGCTCAAATAAATATCAATTGGGGCGAACACGAATCGAACTAGAGTTCCAAGCGAGTTTTCACTTTTATCAAATGACATAAAAGTGTTCAAGATTGTTCAAAAATAAGGCTAAAGAGACCCTAATCATCTATAATGTAATAAGCTATCGACTCCTTACTCCGCTCAACCAAACACGCCACGAGAACACTCTTTAAGTACATTATTACTATAATAGTAAAAGGACGGTTAATTAGCAAAACACAACAAAGGAACTCAATGTATTGATATGCACTTGTACCAGGAAACGTTTCAAGTAATTACATTCAACCTCAGCACCAATTTAAACACTTTTTTCTGCAATTACTAATAAGATTCAAATTTATGTAGTTATGAAGAAATTCACATCAATGTGAAAATTTTTATGCCACACTGAACCAAACTTTGGATAGCCTAGAAGTTGTTGAGGAAAAATATAATCATGACTGTTTCATAATCAGAAATCACAATTAAATTCCATAGTGCATTAGTTAAAACAATAAATATAGCGTAAACTTAATTAACAAACTAAACCGAACAAAGGGACTCAATGTATGGAAATCGAACCGATACATCAGGACGCACTGGAAAATCTCCGATAGCATCAAGCCCTATATCGTTTCACTAGTCCCGTGAACAAGATTGAACCGTACAACTCTTTTGTCGATCACAAAAACCAAGAACGAGTCCTCGTCTTTCTTACCCCGAACCAGACTACTTATAGAAATAAACTTGACAGCCATATCATTGACAACGCTCGATGTATCAACTCTATACTTGACAAACCATTCAGAATAATCCCTTCTCATCTCGTACACATTGAACTCGCGTTCAACGAAATCCATCCTCGTTTCACACACATTACTCGACAAACCGACCTGAAACAAAACCCTCTTATGGACATCGATGCAATGCAAGTGATCACACGACTCCCCGAAATAACGGTCGCGCGTAAAATCACGGTGGTACAGGACAGGTGGTGTTGGCATTTTCTTAGGTACTATTTGATCGTGATCGTCGGGATTGAAATAAAAAGATTTTCCGGTCGTAGTTGAACTGACCCAATGGATGGCTCCATCCCAATACACACCTCGTTTGAAATCGACATAGGCAGTGAAGGGATGGCCGCATTTTCTCCAACGACGTGTTTCGGACGAGTAAACCTCGAACTGATACATATCAAAACAATTTATATCTCGGACACAAACAACTTTGTAATGAGGAGACTTGGAGGGATCAAAAGCCAAGATCATGGCACATATATCACTTGGTCCGAAGAAATTCATCGGAAGAGGTGAATATTTATTGGTGGTGGGATTATAGATATAGCTCCATACCGGGCCGTAAATATTATCCACCCTACAGAGTAAGAGCCGTTGCAAGAATTCAAGATCCTGGTTTTGTCAGGTTATTTGGCGAAGTTGAGTTTTCTGGAAGGGGATTTGTCGAAAGAGACGACATGTGTAGACAGAGGTTTGATTGCAAGATGATCAGTCGTGCCGGGGCAGAATTGGAAGATGATTCCGGCGGCGGGATTGGGGTCGGGATTGCGCAGGATACGTAATCCAGGATCGGAGATGAGGGATTGCCAGTGTTTGGATACTGATTTGAAACGGACACGTGATTTCAAGGGGAGGCGTAGCAGAATCTGCGTTAGTATATCATCGATTGAAGCTACAATTTCAGCTGATGATATATCCAAGGCTTTGGTTTTGGTTTTCATGATGGTAGCACAAAAGTTTGGATGGGATTTGCTGATTTAAAAAGGCATCGAAAAGAAGCTTCCCGAGCTCTCTGGCCTTTAAACTGAGAGAGAGAGAGACGAGAGAACTGAAAATACTAATATGTAGTTATTAGGTTTGAGATGATTTAAACAATGGAGAAGTCTCAAAGTTACATGGGTCTTTCTAACACGCCGCCTATATATCATTTTTTTATTATTCAATCTCATCCATCCATTTTGAGTACAATGGGTTTTTTTGTATTATATTGTACTTTTTTATTTTTATAATAAAAAATATTATCTTTATTATTATATTACCAAAATAACCCTCTAATAATAATAATATAAAAATATTAAATTATATTAAATTATTATTATAAATTTATTTAATTTATAACCTAATCCTTCAACTTTATTTAATTCTATACCCCCGTCTATTTTATCTAATTTATAACATAACCCTTCAACCTTTAATTTCTTTAAAATATATCCCTAATGATTTATAAATTTATTTTAATGAATTACATCAATTAAAGATCATAAAAGCAATCACACGAATTCAAACACGTTTGAAGATCTTGTTCTTCACCGTTCCTGCGCAAAACCTTGGGATTTCACCATCTCTCAACTTCACCAAATCACAATTCATCGGCAACGCCAGAGGATTTAACCCATTCAACCATTCAATAGAATGAGAAAGTCGCTCTCTCACAGGAAACGATGGGTTGGTTAAATTCACTGAAATCAATATGTAGAATTATGCCTCCCTCACTGTATTCCATTCGTTGGAGCAAAACCCAGGTATTTGAGGCTATCCCTTGTGTATTATATGCGAACTCGACGATGAATTGGTGAAATTCCATAGAGTAGTCGTTGGGGACGAGAATTGTATACCAAAGTCAAACTTTTGTTGAGTTCCCCATAACTGTTTGATCAAATGTCTGAACTAATGGGGTCGATAAATTGTTCGATGTAATACGAAGAAAACGATATAAAAAGAACTGGAGTAGGGGTATAATGCCTTTTCAAATAAATTTGAGTTTGTTGCCTTCATTTTGAAGGCTATTTAGTATATCTTTTGTTTTGTTTCAAGAGAATCGTTATCCTTTCTTTGATGGTTGTGTATTTATGAGTATCTCGTGATATTAATTTTTGATCTACTCGTTCTCATTTGTTGACTGTAAGACACTAAAACGTTTACCGATTAATCATTTGAATGTTGTGTTGGTTTAATAATGGAGGATAGGGCATGTAGATGCACCGCTCGATATCGTAACATAATCTCTGAATGTTGTTTTGAAATTGTATTAGTGGTTTAAAATTGTTGGAAGGTTTTTATTTATTTATTTTTGTTTAATTTTAAATTTTCGGTGACATTGTATTACTTATGTGGTTTGAATGACCTTAATTTAATTTTGTGTTGGGTTGAGTTTATTAATAACACCGAAATAAATTTTGGGATGTCAAATTTTGAATATGTAGTTTTGTGTTCGGCGCCCGTTTGGCTCGTATTGAATGAAGATTGTACACTCTGTCGGCCCTAGTGCATAGGACTATTGTCAATATTCGTTTGTAATTGGAAATATATTTCAGACAATTTCCGCCACTTGTAGCCACAAATTCTAGACAATTTGAGCAAGTTGGTGATGTGCTGGAATATTACACTAATTTTTTTGACCAATATTGTGTACAAGTTTCGGCCAATGAGTGCTGAACAGAAATTAAAAATTATATTTTTGGTTATGTAATGCTTCATCATTTTGTTTCTTCAATTTTCAGTGTACAAGACCCATGTTGTTGACGAAGAGAGAAAGTCAAGCACGAGCATCCGAAAATGAACAATCTTCACATGTGACGTCGTCTACTGATCAGGCATATTCTCGCAATTGTGGGGGTGCATGACACCGATTATAATGTCACTTTATGTTTAGAATTGTTGTGTTATAGTATGCATTTTTTAACGATGATCGTACCTTCACACATTTTCTTTATCATGGTCCAACTTTGTCGAATCGGTTTATGGTCATATTTGTTTACTTTTGTTTAGTGGCTTGTCCTGTATTCGATTTATGTTACAATATCCATGACAGAGATATATCAATACACATGTCTAGTTTTGTGTGTTGTTTTGTCCATCGGGTCGCCTGAGGTCCTTAGCTAATCTAGCTCACCATCCACCTGATCACGAGAAAGTCGTGACTCAGGTCGTCATAAAGATCGAGTTGATAATAACGAGTTCACACATGCAGACATCGCAAAATATAATTTATCAAATTTGAAATAAAATCATGTTTGTAGTAGTGGTGTCGTGATAACGCGCTAACCGTTGTTTTAATCTTGCACGCGATAATTTTATAAATTAGTAAATCAAATCACTGTCAAGCTACCTTCATAAATACCTCTCGTTTGGTCCCAAATAATTGTGCACATATCGTATTTTTGTATGATTTTATTGGTGCGTATAAAAATATTTAATAACTGTGCGAAACGTGCACAATTAACGTCCAAGATAAGATAGTTGCACATGAAATATATAATGCGATAATTACCAAAACCGAAATGAAAAAAAAAATTAGCAAATACTAATCATCTTGCGAAATTAGTATTCTCCTTCTTATCTATATGATTTTTCAAATATCATTATTTAGCTCACTGTAATATTCAACCTTCTCGCAGACTAACCAAACCTCACAAACTAAATCTTTTTGTAGGGCTGTTTATTTATTTTTGGATCTTGAGAGTTGAGTGGAATATAATCCTCATCGAGTAATGTCCCCTTTTTGGCATTTGAAGTGTCAGGGAGTTCGGACTTCTTTTCACAAGTAGTCGATTTATGGACTGGTTTACTGTAAAAGAAAAACAACACAATAGTTTAGTTAAGCTGAACCAGAACAGGTTAGGGGTGACTATGAACTTTATTTTAAAATCTGGCATACCCACACAATCCGCAATTTTGTTTTTTGGCTTTACGAGCCCCTCTCGCCCCAACCTTCTGTGGATCACGAATAGATGAATTTGTTGTGAAATTCTATCGGGGTCACGAATCCCGCACAAATGCTCGAGATTAGAATTTTGTGTTGGCATCGAATCGGCAAGTACTTCCTTTGCCTTTTTTATCGCGTTTCGAACTCACTTAATAGACTTTACGGTCGCGGATTCAGTTTGCGAAGCTTTAAGACACAAATCACTACATTCTTGGTGAAGCACCATAAACCTCTTCAGTTGTGGATCCACTGTTAGAAAAGGAAAGTTCTCTTGCAGCTGCTTCCCAGCCTCTGTGGTCCATCTCTCACGTACGCACTCACCAGGTATAGCTTGAAGATTCATATTCTTGAATGTAGTAAAGAGATGACTACATGGCAACCCATCTGACTCTAGCATCTTGAATTCGCATAGATATGTACCTTTCATGACATCAACCTTCACCGACCACTATTTTTTATATTTCGATCCATATTTTTCCAAAGTGAATGTGTGTAGGCGGTCGTCATGTACATTTTTTCAACAACTATGAAACCTTGCTCCTTCATTATTTCTCTTTCGACATCTTCAAATACTGCTCTGGTATAAATACTTGCAGCGTTATGAAAGAGGCCGTGAAGTGCAACAGTAGGTAGTATCGTTGGTGGCGCTCGCACAGATTCATTTTGTTCTTTTAAAAATGTAGCTCTCTTTGAGACGAGTACCTGATGGAAATGGCGTAGGAACTCGGTAATCGTGCTTCCGGCTTTGCCTAGGCTCTTGAATAAAGAGTTTAAAGATTCTGCATGTTGTATTGTCCTAGTCATTCCCATAAAGTGACCTCATAGGTATGCCTCGCTCCAATTTTCTCTTCTATCGTACGTCTCCTTAATCCAACTGCTATCTGCAACCCCATGTTGATCTCTCTTTGCCACTCACGCTCGAAGATTTGAATAGACCATCTCGCCATCATTAACCTTGAAAAGACGGTGCAAAATTCATGTACTTTCACCTTCTGAGCACAATTTCTATTTAGATGCCAACCATATAGCCCGTGCACTGCACTATGAAAAATCTCTCTTATGGCGTGACGCATCGATTCATCTTGATCTGTGACAACTGAAACTGGGGCTTTCCCATCCATAGCTGAAAGGAATGTTTTAAGCAACCAGACATATGATTCAGCGTCTCGTTATACATCAATGCAGCTCCGAAGATAATACTTTTCTTGTGGTTATCGATACTCGATAAAATGACCAACGGAAAGTTATAGGCATGGTTCTGAAAACCGGACCGGACCGGCCGGTTCGACCGGTTCAACCGGGAACCGGTCACCACACCAGTCCGGTTTTCATGTGCAAACCGCCAGAGTCAAGAACCGGTCAAACCGGTCATGAACCGGTTGGACCGGTGGAACCGGTGAACCTGTGACAGGTTCAACCAGTTTTTTTTGAATTTTTTTTTTTTTTTTTTTTGCTTTCTAATTTTTATATTAAATAAAAATTGACGGGGTCTTATTTTTTTTATTTGGAGTACAAATAAATACAAATTATGATGGTTAATTTTATTTTATTTTGAAGTTGTTGGACTTGGAGTGATTATATTAGAATTGAACTATTTTATTTGATTTTTCTTCATTATATTTAATTCAATAACATTTTTCTATATTGTATTGTGGTTGATGAATTCATATTTATTCATATGGACTCTTTAAATTAAATTTTAAAATATTTTATAATCATATATTTTATTAATCTAATTTATTCTATTTATTTATAACATATTTAATAGTGATATATATATATATATATATATATATATATATATATAAAACCGATCCGACCACGGTTGAACCTGTGAACCACTGAACCTGTAGTTTTACCGGTTCAATGACCGGTCCGATTTTCAGAACAATGGTTATAGGCATTTGTTTTGTAAGTACTATCCATAATGAGCACGTCGCCAAACTTACCATATGTTGTTTGGGAGAAACCATCACACCAAAATAACCTGCTTAGTGATGCATCGTCGATTCATGTTTTCTCAATAATCAAGTTTGGGTCATTCAACTGCATCCCTTCGAATAGGGAAAGCGCAGTTTGGATGTCCCCGTTCCGAATAGTGTCAATCGTTGTTTCCCTAAGACATTATAGCCTGCTTTCTTGTCGAACGTAGTATTGCCAGGACCACCATCAATTTGTTGCAGATAATTAAAACCTTGGTATGGGCGGATGCCTGCATCTCGTAGTAAACTTAACATCGCCTTTTGAGGTGCTAATATGTATCTGCAAATATTTTTATTCAATTCATTTTACTTGTTAAAAATTCAATATAATAGACACATATTCCCAGAACTCTATGGACACAAATTATATCATATATGCAGATTTGTATTTTGGTAAGTTCAACAATATATTTATTTGAATTGGTTACCCTACGCGACGACATATGACAATGCTAATAGTCTCTGTTGGTAGAGGATTAGATGCATCTTGATCTGGTTTCCAGTATATTCCGTTGGTATCGCGAATTCTCCCGTGGAAACTCTATGGTTAATTTGGTATATTTGATTTCTTAAACCCAACTTATCAATCGCTTCTTCCATTGGCCCTATTGTAAATCCTTCATACATTTGGAACTTTGGATATTCTTTCATTATTCTTATAAGCGTCTTATGAGAAACTGTTGTATGTGAGAAGAATCCTGACATATCCTCCCTAACCACTTGTTGAAAAAATTCTTCTTCAC
Source organism: Phtheirospermum japonicum (assembly GCA_014905375.1). Taxonomy (NCBI): domain Eukaryota; kingdom Viridiplantae; phylum Streptophyta; class Magnoliopsida; order Lamiales; family Orobanchaceae; genus Phtheirospermum; species Phtheirospermum japonicum. The sequence continues at coordinate 1,414,706 of BMAC01000023.1, read as the reverse complement.
TCTAATTCTGAATATGATTCACTTCCATCTTCAGAGTAAATCTCTTCTTCATAGATACTTTCTTCTGAGGGTATATCCTCAAATTGATACACCTGTACCAGATTTTGGTAATAGACAGCTTCTTCGAACTCTTGAGTAGTCTTGAACTTTCTAATGCCTCTTTTTTGATTCTCAGTGCAATCTGTAGAAATATACCCTTTGACTCCGCACGTCCAGCAGTTGCAATTTTTAAAACTTTCATTAGCTTTGGTGTGAGCTCGCCTGAAAGTTCTCTTTGTTGGCGTCCTACTAGTGCTTCCTTGGCTTGAGAATGAGCCTCGGCTTCAACTTGGCCCTGTACTTTGTCCTAATTTATAGTTTATGGCCTTTTGTTTTGACCAGAACCTTCTTGGCTTCCATGGAAACTTTTTGTTGTTATTTCGAGCATAAGGATGACTTCTTTCTTTCTTCCGCTTATGTCTCTGTGGTTGACCTCGCACTACTGTTGGAATGTCATTCTCGGTACAACATAGAGGAACCGATTTATTAATTCATCTTAGTCTCTTGTAATATTTATGAAGTGCTGCCTGGTGGCACCACTCTGCTAACTTGGCTTATGAACAACATCCTTATATCCATCGTATCCATGTCGGTTGCTGGCTTGTACTCTTGGATCAACATTTCTCTTCACGGACTTGGTATTTTCGCAAAGATAAGTTAAGCCGCATCTCCATCGTTCACCTTGGATTTCCATCGGTATTCGGTGAATAGTTGGATATATTCGTCCACGTGATAAATATCTCATAACTCGAGGTAATAGATGGCTTGTCAATATTTTTTATACTTTTCCTCTTCAATTTCCTCGAAATATCCTGTACTGATAAAATGGATTGTGAATAATTTAGCAATATTATCGATGATTCTTTTTAGTGAGTCACCAGATATAACTCCCATTATTATATCTGCTCCTGTTAAGTCCCATGCAATTTATACAGATCCTTCAAGGCTCATTTAAATGAGTAAAATGAACCCTTCCTTCTCTAAGACGAGGGTTCTGGGTGCAATTCACATTGCAGATGCCCAATCATCTATCAGTATCCCTCGATTCTTGAGATCTGGGACATCCAAGTTCAACATTAGCCCATATGGATGTACTTCCCGTATGGCGTGTTGAGAATATTGGGCCTTTGAGAACATTGTCTGTATGATCTCCTTTTATGGTGAAATCCCCGACATGTGGCATTGGTGCGTCTGGTACTGGTTCATGTGAAGCAGAACTTTCGCCTTGATTAAAACTCGTTGGTGGTGGTGCAGGAGCGCTTCTTGGTACTAAGGATGAAGAATCTCCTGAGTTCATTTTTAGATCTACAATACCTAATCCTGTGAAGGATTCGATAAGGTCGTGTATATCTTCCATGTTGATTCTTTCCATTACTTCTTGGGTTGTAATGGAATTCTCTTGATTATTACCAGCATCTTCTCTTCTTCCGTTGGTTGTCTTATAACCTCAGTCGATTTTCCTTTTTGGTGTAGAAGGGGTTCCATTCCGAAAGTTATACGTCGTCTTCCTCCGGATGTACTTGGCTTGGCTTCAAGGGCCTTGACTCGTCTTTGGACATCAATTAGAATTTCTCTTGTTTCTTTTTTATGTTCAATCACCTCTTTCATCTGCACTTGGATCTGGTGGTCGATGTCTTGTATCATCATTTGAATTTCTCTAAAATTATTAGAGGAGTCGGATACCTCACTGCAGTTGGATCTATTGATGGGATTCATGAGCTGCATCCCTATGATTCATGAGATCCGTCTTCAGCATCTGATTCGCCCAAAGGTAACTAAGATGGTGTCTCAAGGTTTCCCAATCGACTCCTGCGAGTTTTTGTTCAATATATTGGCTATCCCAATATGCTACCTTGTCTTTATGGTCTAACTCGTATATTTCCAATATTTGGAAATATCGCCTGAAATGAATACATCTCGAACACTCGTTCGTATCCAATTTTCAGAGATAAGTCTCCTCACCAAAAGTTAATTACATGATTATAATAAATTTTCTTTAAATTCTTAATAAACCCACATTCTGATACCATTTTCAAGGGTGACACAACTTTCGGCAATTTTTGTAAAGTGTATTCAATTTTTACATTTAAAAGATATGTCCTCATTCGTGGCATTATTACACATCCTGGACTCTATTCGGATACATTATCATACTACGATAGGTTATGTCAGGTTTCCAACCGATAAACTTGGACATATCTTTAAAATAAAATTTATTTTGATAGTAAAGTATAAATTTATAAAATTTTGGGTTCTAATAGCATTTTTCCATTCTTTCACCTTTTAAAAGTCTCAAGGGCATAAAAGTAAAATTAGGTCCCTTAAACTTTCCCTGCATTTAGCCTTTCTCCTGCTCTTGATATGCAGAATATCATATTGCACGTGATAGAAAAACATGTTACTTTGCAAATATGAAAATCAAACATCTTGTCTGGTTTTTCGGTGCACTCATTCCAAGAAAAACTCCACAATAGCCTACATTAATGCTTTGAGATCTAAATCCACCATCAAACTCCACAACCACGTCATTATACCATCAAAGACAAGGTAATTTTTAAAACATTGAAGAACTAAACACAAAAGGGACTCAATGTATTGAAATCCAAGCTATTCGGCGACCAAGATCCGTCCATAAAGGGGGCTGTCCCAATCACCATTCGCCAATTGAAAATCGTTGGGTTCACGCGAAGGTACGAACAATTTCTTCCTTCGACTCGCTATTTTGTGCGTTTACCGTCCGAGTCAAAAGACACTGGAGAAAAAATATCACATTCTCGATGTTTTTTTTCTGATTTTTATTCATGTAATCAAATTTAAGAGCAGGGGAGGAGAGTGTATTTAAGATTTCTAATTCTGCTTAGAGTTTTGATTTTTCAGGCATGAACAAATATTTAAGCACTTTGTCTTAACTTAACTGAATCCATTTCCACCTTCTATTTGTAGTGATCCTAAAATCGAGCATTGTTTGTTGTGCCAACATGAAAATCGAGGCCCGAATATCATCAGCACAAATTGTTGCTTCGATCGATGACCTCTTAACACAGATATTTCTAGCCCTCCCCATGAAATCACTTATTCGCTTCAAATCCGTATCCAAACACTGGCAATCCCTCATCTCCGACCCGGGATTCAGTATCCTTCGCAATCCCAATCGCAATCCAGCAATCGGCCTTTTCCTGCACTACCGTAAATCTTGTGTCGTCCCGCGGACTGAATATGTTCCCTTCTCCGGCATCAACTCGACGAACCCACCTTTTAAAAAACTCGATTTCATCAAAGACCCGCCAAACATCAGGATCGTGCAGTCTTGCAATGGGCTATTGCTCTGTTGCACCTCTGACGATAGCGACCTCGAGTTTATTTTTACATACTACATCTATAATCCCACCACCAATAAATTCTCAACACTTCCAAAACTGGACCCACAAGGAAATCGGCCTTCGAGGAGAATCCACGACATGTGCTTGGCCTTTGATCCCGCCAAGTCTCCTCATTACAAAGTTTTCTTTTACCGGTTAAAGGAATCGAGGATGCAGGTCGAGGTTCACTCGTCTGAGTTGGGTGGTTGGACGAAATTCGCTGAACTCTTTTTTGATGACCTCATCAGTTCTGGATGTAGCGGGGTGTATTGGAATGGGGCCATTCATTGGAAAACGATTACTTGGAAATGTATTTATTTAAAACTCGATGAGTCGCCTAGGGTAATGAGGGTAATGCCAAAGTTGCCTATATTGGACGGCTTGGGTCGGAGTAATAACTGTTATTGGGAGTCGTGTGATCACTTGCATTACGTCGTGGAGACCTTTGGGCCGCCGATTTTGGTTACTGTGTTTGAGATGAGGAGGGATTATTCTGAGTGGTTTGTAAAGTGTAGAGTCGATCTTTCGGATGTTTTGGCTTCTTATCCAAGCGAGTTGTTCAAACACTATACCTATTCTATATTATCTTTGGTTAGAGGTGGGAAAGAGGATGATACGTTCTTGGTTCTGCAGATTCCAGGAAAATTCATTCGGTATAATATTGATCGTCAGACTCTTGAGACGATACGTGAGTCTGATGAATTCGAAGAAGCTTCTGCAGTATTTAAGCATGAAAATGTGTTTCATTATGTCGAGTCCCTCTGTTGTGTTTAGTTCGCAATGTTATTAGTTGTTTTCTTCTAATATGTGGAAAGTGATTGTGTTATCAATTTTTGGTTGACAAGTTAAAACTATCTGAAAATGTAGGTTAAATTAATCTTGGTTGTTTTTCCCATTTGTGTTGTTGGCATTTATTTGTCTCCATCATTGCGATTCTTAGCTAGTTTGGTTGAGTTGTTGGTGATAAGTGTATCGTTTCAACATTATCGACACAAAATCGAGAATGACGCTCGACCCCATAGTTTGCTATATTTAAGCTGATGGTTAGTAGTATTTAACATGATAATCTCCAATACTTGTTGGAATAGCAGGGCCGGCCCTGAACTTTTGAGCTATTGAAGAGCGGATACTAATATTTTGGAAAATACTTATTTCAGTTAAAAGACCTGAAGTAGGATTATAGTTGTAATGCTATTAATATGACATTCTCATCGTGTTGCTGATAACGACTTAAAAATTAATTGATGAACATAATTTCTAAACTATCTCATTCTTTTGTAAAATCAACAAATAATGTATATAAGTGATGCACAAATCCAAAAACGAAACAACTTTAACTCGAGCATTTTTCTTTTCTAAGAAAAATGCAAATACAACAAATATATACGTGTGTGTGTAATAATTCTGGGCCCCACGCCACCCACCCTCCGGGCCGGCCCTGTGGATTGGTCAATAACTCAAAGCTTAATAAAAATTCAATAAACGAGAGTTTATAATCTTTTAATTGTTAATGCATAACCTAGTAAATATTAAGAAGGGTAGTTATTGCTAGAAAGCAATTCTGCAATACTTTTTAGATTGGTCAATGACTCAAAGCTTCCAAAGCAATCTTCCACTGGAAAATAAAAGTCAACAGCTTATAGCTTGCAAAGCAATCTCCAGCTAGAAACTCGAACTTAAATACCCGACCAAACATTTTGGAAACCACAACATACTCTGTTTGTACCAATATGAAAATCAAATTCAAACTCTCAAGAACAGCCGCCGATGCTGAGTCATCACCTCAAATCGTCGCATCGATCGACGATCTCCTTACAGATATCCTCTTACGCCTCCCCATGAAATCGCTTACTCGCTTCAAACTAGTCTCCAAACACTGGCATTCCCTCATCACCAATCCGAAATTCTGTATCCTTCGCAATCCTAATCCTAATCCCGCTATCGGCCTCTTCTTGCATTCTTCCGATTTTCTCGCCAATCCTTGGGTCGAGTATGTTCCATTCTCTGGCGTCAAGAATCCACCATTTAGAAATCTGAAGTTCGTTAAAGATCCATCGGGCATCAGGATCGTGCAGTCTTGCAACGGGCTATTGCTCTGTTCCAACTCCCGGGCCCGTGATTATAGCCGGAGATACTACATCTATAATCCCACCACTAATCAATATTCAACGCTTCCAAAACTAGACAACGAAGGTGGAATATCTACGAGAGTGCATGGGATGAGCTTGGCTTTTAATCCCGCTAAGTCTCCTCATTACAAAGTTGTATGTGTCCGAGGAGTAGGGGAGTATCACTATCAGTTTGAGGTTTACTCGTCYGAGACGGGTCCTTGGAGAARATGCGGCGAGCCCTTCACGRCCGAAGTCAATTTCGAAAACGGAGTGTATTGGAATGGAGCCATCCATTGGGTCAACAATGGAAGTACCGGAGATTCTATGTATTTCGACATCGATGATCAGATGCTTCGGATAATGCCTATGCCGCCTATCCCGGATGGTTGGGATTGGAGGAGCAATTATTATTTTGGCGAGTCCTGTGATCACTTGCATTACATTGAGATCATGGGGCCGCAGATTCAATTTAATGTGTACGAGATGAGAAGGGATTATTCTGAGTGGTTTGTCAGGTACAAAGTCGATCTTGCATTTGTTGTAGCTGCTTATCCTGGGATGACTCGAAATAATTCTCAACCGACGGATTGGTACTATTATGCTTTTTCTATATTTTCTTTGGTTCGGGGGGAGAAAGACGAGGACTCGTTCTTGGTTTTGCAGATTTCGGGAAAAGCCATTCGATACAATATCGTTTATCGGACTTTCGAAACGATACACGAGTTTGCTGGTGCTAAGGTTGATGGTTCTTTGAGATATCCGGTCACTAATGGATATCAATACATTGAGTCTCTTTGTTTTGTTTAGTTGGTATTTGTTCAATGTGCTGAGATTTTGCATGGTAACTCAAAAAAAAAATGAGAGATCCAACGAAACCAATAAAAGTTGGAACGGAGTACCAGAAATTGTTGAATAATTGTATGATTTTTTAACTAGGGTTAGAGTTTCGGAGGGTTATGGGTTTCAGATGGAGCTGAAATTTTGCGCAGAGGCTCTAAAAAATGAGAGGAACCCAACGGAGACCGAGATGGATCATCGAAAGTAGGTTAACCAGAACAATCTTTCAGTTTTGTGATTCTTTCAAAAGATTGAAATATTGCTATGGTTAACCCACTTCCAGTGCTCCAATTTAGATATCGTTGGTTTTGTTGGGTTTCTCTCATTTTATTTTAGAACCACCACGCAAAATCTCAGCCACATTCGATACTGATAACTCCTCCGAAATCCTAACCCTATTTACAAAACGTTCATTTATTCACCAACTTTCAGTGCTCCGTTTCGACTTTCATTAGTCACGTTGGATTTCTCTCATTAATTCGCGTCAACACACAAAATTTCAATTTAAACCGACGTCGATAACCCCTCCAAAACTCCAATACAAACTTTTATGTCCATATTTTTGCCGAAAAACTGTGATAAGAGGCAATTTGTAAAATTCTATATACCGTGAGGTATTTTAAAAATAATTATATTTTAGGAGGTAAATGAAAAAAAATAGTGATAGATTGGGAGGTAAAAAAAATCTTAATTAAAACTACTAGTTACATTAATCTATCGATATATATATACAGAATTGACAATCACACAACAATTTCTGTGTTTAAGTAGTAATTGGAAAACAAAAACACTTGAGAAGTTTCAAAATTACATGTTCGGTTTTATCTTCTTTTTTTTAAACCCAGATAGTTGAATTTAAGTTTTGCTGATTATATCAAAGGGGACTTCTACGGTGCCGTTGTTTCAACCCAAAAATATTCCACGTCTAAAATAACACCTGAAACCTGGACCTCTTCCCGACCTGCACAACACAACATGTTAGAAAGGACCACCGGTGGTTTTCCGGTGGAAACCTTTTCGATGCTTAAGTCAGAAAGCGTATGAGGTGTTTTCCACGAAAGAAAGAAGGAATGTGCAAAAATGACATACCTCTCTCAGTCTTGGGGTTGAGACACTTATAATTTTTTCCCAGTGGGGACCCCTTCCGAGATCTCGAAAACAAAGGCCGCGAATCAAGGACCATTTAAACAACAAACTCTGACAAGTGGTCCCACTTGTCTCCCCAGCGGGAGCCAGGAGGTCAGGTCTCCCCTGGTCCTGCTCTGCTTTTTACTGGCAAGCCTGCCTGCGCGGGGGGTCAGGAGGCCGGGTCTCCCCTGGTCCTACTCTCTCTTTTACTGGCAAGCCTTCCTACGCTGGGGGATCAGGAGGTCGGGTCTCCCCTGGTCCTGCTCTTCTTTTTACTGGCAAGCCTGCCTGGACGTCATATTTCAAGGTTATCTCACGTGGGCTCTCTTATAAGCTCAGGATAATTCCTGGTCTATCCTGATCTTCCTCCGATATATTCTGCTTTTCAAGGAAACCAGTTCAAAACCTTACCGAGGGCTCACGCTGTCCTGATCTCCCTTTTCTCGTTATCCGGAGCCAGGTCTACCCCAATCCAGGTCTGACTTATTTAGGCCATATCAACTCCTCCCCCCGAAATAGTTGGGGTAGAGCTCTGGAATTTCAGATCTTTTTGAAACAAGTGAGGCCCCACATGTCCTTTAATTCCTCGTACCCGTGCGAATCCCTAAAATTCCGCCTGGTAACAAGGCCTAATTATTGGCATTAGTGGTGTCGGCCCACTTCTCGAGATGGTTACCATGCCCACACGTCTCCTCCAGTACTATTCCTCTGGCAAAGTTAGTGACGCGTGACCTACCCTATGGCGGTTGGCGTTCCAACTCACCGACTAGGGTACTCTCCATCTGTCCACATTAAATGTGGAGATCCCATCAAATCCCGCTTTTATCTCGTTTTTTATTTTTTGAATTTACCCACTTACCTTTTATCCCCGTTGGACTCCCTTTCTCTCTCACTTTCGCATTTTTACTTTAGCAAAAACTCTCATGCTTCTTTCTCTCTCTAGTATTCCGGCGATTTTTTCAGATTTAATCTCTTCTGGCTACCTTCCTAAACCAGGTACTTTCTCAATCCTTCTCTTTTAATTTTCCAATAATGTCATCATCTTCTCCTTCTCGCGGTGTTTCTCCGTCTACCTCCCCGCCTCTAGTGGCGGCGGGCTCTTCTTCCCCGTTGTCTTCTTCTCTGACGACCACGTTAGCCGCTACATCTTCCTCCGGCTCTTTAAAGTATCCACCACCGATCCTGGATCACCCTAAGGTTACCTCTATTCTCAGCGATAGGACCTTAGAGGGAATTCGTCATAAGTATAAACTCCATGACCCCTTCGATCTCAACAACCCTCCGGCGTGTATCCTGGCTTGCCAGGCGCCGTCCGGTTGGTTAACTTTCTACAACGATCAATTTCAAGCGGGCTTGCGCCTTCCGGCGAACCCGCTGATGTTAGAGATTGCTGATATATTCAAAATCCCTCTTTTACAATTTACTCATAACTCCTTTAGGATTATAGTATGTTATAGTCTGGTCATGCGTTATGTCATCCTAACTCCCACGGCCCAAACCTTTTACCAGCTCTACCAAGCCAAAAGCTTACCCCCTTGTTGCTTTTACCTGAGTGCCAGACCAGAAGTCCATTCTTTACACGGTCTCCCTTCCTCCAACAAGGCCTGGAGGAGGAAATTCTTTTTTGTCCGTTGCGATGAGGACTGGGGTTTCGACTCCAAGCCTATTGACAAACTGCCCACATACCCCCATCTGTCCGCCGCGAGCAGGTCTCCTCACCTGCAAAAAATCATATCCGCCCTCAACGGTAACCCTCTCCACGTAACAGACCTCCTTCTCCCTCATGTCCTAGACTTTTTCAATGAAATAAGGTTCCGCTCCTTCTCGGACACTGGGCCCCAGTTCTTCGCAGGTTCCCGGCTCCAGCTCTTCGCAGCTGCCACCTCGCGCCTCCGCTACCAGGAGCCCTTTCTCTGGATATGAAGAGGATGTTCTGCCTCTGTCCAAGAGACCATGAGTATCCCAGGGCAGTCGAACACTGGTTGCCTCTTCTCCTAGCGCTCGCCCTGATCCCATTATGCTCCCCCTCCCATTAACTCAATCATCAACTGCTCCGGAGAGCTGGCCGTCCAATACATGCACCGGCAGATGTTACCTGCAGACCAGCCTGAGCTAGAAAAGATGACTCAAAGCTTCCAAAGCAATCTTCCACTGGAAAATAAAAGTCAACAGCTTATAGCTTGCAAAGCAATCTCCAGCTAGAAACTCGAATTTAAATACCCGACCAAACATTTTGGAAACCACAACATACTATGTTTGTACCAACATGAAAATCAAATTCAAACTCTCAAGAACAGCCGCCGATGCTGAGTCATCACCTCAAATCGTCGCTTCGATCGACGATCTCCTTACGGAGATCCTCTTACGCCTCCCCATGAAATCACTTACTCGCTTCAAACTAGTCTCCAAACACTGGCATTCTCTCATCACCAATCCGAAATTCTGTATCCTTCGCAATCCTAATCCTAATCCCGCTATCGGCCTCTTCTTGCACTCTTCCGATTTTCTTGCCAATCCTTGGGTCGAGTATGTTCCATTCTCTGGCGTCAATAATCCACCATTTAGAAATCTGAAGTTCGTGAAAGATCCATCTGGCATTAGGATCGTGCAGTCTTGCAACGGGCTGTTGCTTTGTTCCAACTCTCGGGCCCGTGATTATAGCCGGAGATTGTTAGAAAATGGAGAACATATAAAATAATACTAAACTCACAAGATATAGAAGTGGAGGAATAAAACTTGATATATTATTATTCTTGATACTTTTTCCTTCTCTTACAAATGACTCGAAGACTTGGAGTATTTATACATGAATGACAAACACCCTTCATCTTCATGTAAATAAATATGATAAATCAAGAGACTCAAACTAATTAACTGTATCTAATTAATTAGGACCAACCAAGAGACTATGCCCAATTAAATTAGAATATGGACCAACAAAAAATATTAAAAGAAAAGAAACTCTTCAAATCCATGCAATGAATTTGGTTCATTATTTTCAACACCCTCTCTTAAACTAAATTCATGACTCCAAGTGAAAAATGTAATTTATTGAAAACGTCGAACTTCAAAGCTTTCGTGAAGATATCCGCAACTTGGTCTTGTGACTTCACGTATTCAAGTCTCACTTCATCCTTGATACGTACTCACGAATAAAATGATACCTCGTATCAATATGCTTACTTCTATCATGAAACACCGGATTCTCGCCAACGCAATAGCCGATTTATTATCAACATAAATCTCCGTAGGATTCTCTTGTGACAAATTTAAATTCTTCAAAAACCTTCTCAACCAAATAGCATGGCAAACACATGAAGTCGCCGCAACATACTCCGCCTCATACGTAGAAAGTGTCACTATAGGTTGTTTCTTCGAATTCCAAGTAAATGCGGAATTTCCCATAAAGAAAACAAATCCGTTCGTACTTTTACGACTATCAACATCACCGGCCCAATCACTATCGCAATACCCAACAAGCTCAAAAATATGAGATGAATCATAAAATATTCCATGAGCAATCGTACCTTTAATATAACGAAGTATTCTCTTGGCCACCTTCAAATGTGACGTAGTAGGAGCTTCCATGTGTCGACTCACAAGTCCAACACCAAAAAGAATATCCGGTCTCGTACACGTCAAGTACCTCAAACTTCCAACAAGACTCTTAAAAAATGTTGGATTAATTTTCTCACCATCACCATGTGAAGATAATTTAACTCCACATTCTACGGGGGTGCTCACCGGCTTGCAATTTTCCATCTCAAGTTTCTTGAGAATTTCTTTCCCATAAGTTTCTTGAGAAATGAATATTCCATCATCTCTTTGCTTCACCTCAATGCCAAGATAATAAGACATCAACTCAGTGTCCGTCATCTCAAACTCCTTCGCCATGACTCTCTTAAAATCATCGAACATCTTTGGATTATTTCCTGTAAAAATCAAATCATTCACATACAAACAAACAAGCAACATATCACCATTTTTATTATTTTTTACATAAAGTGCATGTTCATGTGGACATTTGATAAAATTATTTTCTTGGAAATATTTATCAATTCGACTATTCCAAGCACAAGGGGCTTGCTTCAATCCATAGAGAGCTTTCTTCAACTTTAACACTTTATTTTCATGTCCTTCAACAACATAACCCGGTGGTTGATCGACATAAACTTCCTCCTCCAAAAATCCATTCAAGAAAGCGGATTTTACATCCATTTGATGGATTTTCCAATTATTTTGAGCCGCAATCGAAATAATCAACCGAATAGTTTCAAGACGGGCTACGGGCGCAAAAACCTCATCGTAGTCAATCCCCGCCTTTTGCTTGTAACCTTTCACTACCAATCTCGCCTTGTACTTCTCAACTTCACCTTTCACATTTCTTTTTATTTTATACACCCACTTCACTCCAATGGAGCTTTTGCCATGAGGAAGTGATGAAACTTCCCACGTATCATTTTTCTCGATCGCCTTAATTTCTTCATTCATGGCAAAATGCCATTTTTCATCACGAGCGGCATCATCATACTCAACAGGCTCGATTTCAGCAAATAAGCAAAATTGAGTGAATTGACTCAAATTTGTTACCTCATCGGTACTATCGTACAAGTCGCGCAAGTTTCTAAATTTCTGAGGACCTTCACTCGAACTTGGGTCATCAACACGAGCATCTTGTGGTGGTGGCGTCGGTGGTGGTGTGTTTGGCTGCTCCGGGACTTCTTCATCGTCATCAAAAAATGAACTATTTTGATCATTTTTCTTTTGATCATTTCATTCCCACACGCCTTCTTCATCAAACTCAACGTCTCGACTTATCAAAATTTTACCATTGTTCGGATTGAATAACTTGTAGCCTTTCGAACTTGGATCATAGCCGATGAAAATATATTTTGCGCTTTTATCATCAAGCTTCGTTCTCTTTTGATCCGAAACATGCATGTAGGCAATGCTTCCAAAAACTCGCAAATGTGAAATAGTTGGCTTGTAACCACTCCAAGCTTCTTGAGGAGTTTTTCCATGTACACTCTTCGTATGACTTCGGTTCATCAAGTAAACCGCACAAGCAACGGCTTCCGCCCAATACTCCTTTGGTATATTTTTGCTTTTCAACATGCTCCTCACCATATTAAGGATGGTCCGGTTCTTCTGCTCGGCTACACCATGTTGTTGTGGTGAATATGGAGTCGTCATGGGACGATGAATGCCATTTTTCTCACAAAATGACTTGAATTATTTTGATGTAAATTCGCCACCTCTATCGGAATGAAGAGCTTTGATTTGAAAGCCACTTTGTTTCTCCACCATCGCCTTGAATTTTTTAAAGGTTTCGAACACCTCCGATTTCTCCTTCGAAAAATACACCCATGTTTTTCGAGAATAATCATCAATAAATAACAAAAAATAATTAATCTTGCCAAGTGAATGAGGTTTGATCGGTCCACACACATCCGAGTGTATCAACTCCAAGGGATGTTGTGCTCTTGACAAAGACTCCTTTGGAAAACTCTTTCTCGCTTGTTTTCCATAAATGCATCCTTCACAAAGTTGGTCGGGATGATTTATGAAAGGTAATCCTTTCACCATTCTTTCTTTGCTCATCATTTTGAGGCCATCAAAATTCAAGTGTCCAAGCCTCAAATGCCATAGCCACGACTCATCTTTGAAACAAGACTTCAAACACATTGGAACGTCATTTTTAATATTTAATAAAAACATTCTATTTCTCGTCATGGGAACTTTGGCCAGCAAACGACCATTTTCATCTTTCATCTTCAAACTTTTATTTTTCAAATGAATGTCATAATTTTTCTCCAAGAGTTGTCCCAAACTCAAAATATTACTCTTCATGGATGGAACGTAAAAGACATTCGAAATGAATTGATGACTTCCATCTTTTAAACGAATTAAAATCGTACCTTTCCCTTTGACTTGAACTTTGGAAGAATCTCCAAAAGTTATGTCACCATCGATTGATTCGTCAAGTTCCATAAAAAGATCTCTTTGTCCACAAATATGGCTACTTGCACCGGAATCAAGATACCATTGGTTCCCCTTCTCGTCTTGATTATTTTTGCATGCAAGAAGCAAAGTGAGGTCCACTTCTTCTTTCTCGTTGGTCTCCATAAAATTGTTTTTATTAGGAGATATTAGGAGATATTATATTATTTGATTTTATATTATTTGATTCCTGTATTAATTATTTTATTATCTTTAGGAGATATTATTTTATTTGATATTATATTATTTGATTCATGTAATTATTGTACCTTGTATAAATACCCCTCTTGTAATGATAATGTTTATCAATCCAATTATTCTATTCTCACATGGTATCGAGCCTCTAGGGTTTTCGTCACACCCTACAACCGGCACCAATTTTTTTTTTCCCTTCCCATAATTTTTTTCTCCAGCAAAATGGCTGCGATATCGGACGTAGTTTCAATCAACGCTTCTGCGAAAATCCCATTGAAGCTTGATTCCACCAACTACACTTCTTGGAGGTTTCAATTCGAAGCGCTACTTGCCGGCTATGAATTGACTGGCTACATCGATGGTACCCTGCCCTGCCCACCTCCATCCAATATAACTGGAACCACATCAATACCGAACCCGGGGTATTCGCTTTGGGTTCACCAGGACAAGCTCCTCCTCTCGACAATCATTGGATCGCTCACACCATCGCTAATCCCTTTCATTGCCACAGCCAAAACGTCTAAGGCCGCGTGGGATATCCTGGCCAACACGTATGGGCGCCCCTCTCGTGGTAGGATATTGGTGCTCAAAAATCGGTTACAAAACCCAGTCAAGGGTAATCAAACCATTACACAATTCTTACATGGAATCAAGGGCACAGTGGATGAACTCGCTTTATTAGGATCAACTATGGATTTGGAGGATATTGTTCTCAAAGTCCTCAATGGCCTCGATGATCAATATCGTGAGTTATCAAACGCCATTCAAGCTCGCGAAACGCCGGTATCGTTTGACGAACTTCATGAAAAGCTTTTAAATTTTGAAGCTCAACTGCTCACTCGTCCTGCTGCGGTTAGTCCTCAGCCACTCACTGCATTCGCCGCTGGTCGCTTCCCGACGTCTGGCAACTTTGGTCGTGGTGGCCACAATTTCTCACGTGATCGGGGAAAGGATTTCGGAGGTCGCCAATCCAACGCTCAAAGATTTCAAGCCTCCAATAGTTCATCTAACCGTAACCCTCACCCGTACAAAGGACGGTGTCAACTCTGCGAGGAGACAGGCCACTCGGCTAAACGGTGCCCCAACTTCAACTCCCAACCATTTGCTGCACATGGAGTTTCACCTCAACCCACCACCCGCCCAACTACAGCTCCACCGTTTGCCCACACCGCTGCTCACCCACTGGCCTCCGCTTCTAAGGATTGGATTCTTGACTCCGGCGCATCACATCACATCACTACTGACCTCGCAAATCTCTCACTTCATTCGCCATATGAGAGTCAGGATGATGTCATCATTGGTAACAGTTCGGGTTTACGTATTACTCATGTTGGCACGTTACGTACTATGTCGCCTTTTAATTTTGAGAATACTCTTTGTGTTCCATCGATGAGTAAAACACTTATATCCGTTGCTCAATTGTGTCGTAATAATGATATTGAGGTTGTTTTTCATGGCTCTGAATTTCAGGTGAAGGATCGTCGCACGGGGGCCATCATCCTCAGCGGCCTCAGTAAAGATGGGATATACCACTGGCCTCGCACCTCGGGATATAAACCTTCTGCCCTCACGGCATCATCTAAAGTGTCTTTCCTGTGGCATCTACGCCTTAGTCACCCACCATCTCATGTGTTACGTAACTTAGCTACCTCGTCTAAGTTGTTTTCTAGCTCTTCTTCAACTGACACTTGCATTTCGTGCAAGGTGAATAAAAGCCACGAACTGCCATTTAAAGATTCTAGTTTGTCGTCTACTTCTCCGTTGGAGTTAATTTTTTCCGATGTTTGGACATCCCCTATTTTGTCGAATGATGGTTTTAAATATTATGTTATCTTTGTTGATCACTTCACTAAGTATGTTTGGTTTTATCCTTTACGTCCTAAGTCGGACGTATTGATGACATTCACTCAATTTAAAGCCTTAGTTGAAAATTATTTTACACGTCCAATTATCTCGTTTTACTCGGACAATAGAGGAGAGTTTCTTACCCTTCGTCCTATTTTTGCTTCTAGTAGCATCACACACCTCACTTCTCCTCCTCATACTCCTGAACACAATGGGTATGCTGAACGACGACATCGACATATTGTTGGAACCGGTTTAACTCTTCTTCATCAAGCCTCTATACCGCTCACCTTTTGGCCGTATGGTTTTACTACGGCCGTTTATCTTATAAATCGTATGCCTAAGACCAACCTCTCTATGCTCTCCTCGTTTGAGCGTCTCTTTAGTCATTCACCTAACCTTGCCAAACTCCGCGTCTTTGGCTATCTTTTTTTTCCCCTGGCTCCGCCCGTACTTTAATAACAAGCTCGATAATCGGTCTCGACCTTGTGTTTTCCTTGGTTACTCGCAAACTCAAAGTGCCTACCTATGTTATGATCCGTCTTCATCTAACTTGTTTATATCTCGTCATGTTGAGTTTGATGAGTCTGTCTTCCCTTTTTCGAGTATTTTGCATAAATCTGATGAGTCTGCTCAACCTTCCGATCGGATCACTGCAGAATTCCGGTCGGACAAAACCTACTGCCCTCCCGTCCGATCGGATAACAGGTCCTTCCGACCGGATGAAACCTACTGTCCTTCCGACCGATCGGATAACATGCCACTCCGATCGGACTCTACTCAGCAACTACCCCTTCCGGTGCTTGTGGTTTCCCCAACTCTTATGGCCGCACCCCCAGACGATGTTCCTTCACTGACTGTTGTGTCCCATGCCTCACCGCTTCACTCAACGTGTATAACTGAAAATCTACCTCCGCCCCCGGTGGCCCCTCACCCAATGCGCACTCGGTCAAAAAATCAGATTCACAAACCCAATACTCGGTATGCTCTTGAAGCCTCTGTTTCCTTATCTAATGTTGAGACCTCTAATATCACTCAGGCTCTCAAAGATCCGCGTTGGAGATCAGCCATGTCAGCCGAATTTGATGCACTCTTACGTAATAATACTTGGGATCTTGTGCCGCCTGATTCATCCCTCAATGTAGTTGGTTGTAAGTGGGTATTTCGTGTAAAACATAACCCGGATGGATCTCTGGACCGTTTTAAAGATCGACTTGTGGCTAAGGGTTTTCATCAAAGGCCTGGTGTTGACTTCTTTGATACATTTAGCCCAGTTGTTAAACCGACTACCGTTCGTCTTGTTCTCAGTGTTGCCTTATCTCGAGGATGGTCACTTCGTCAACTCGATGTCAATAATGCTTTTCTTCAGGGCCGTCTGGAGGAAGAAGTCTACATGGCACAACCACCCGGTTTTGTTGATGTCAAGTACCCAGGTTATGTATGCAAGCTTAATCGTGCCATATATGGTCTCAAGCAGGCACCTCGTTCCTGGTATGTAGAACTTAAACGGTTCTTAATTGACATGGGCTTCGTCAACTCGCGGTCGGATACGTCTCTATTTGTTTTTCATCACTCGGGTATTACAGCCTACTTTCTTGTCTACGTGGATGATTTGATTCTCACGGGTAGCGGCTCAGCCTTTCTTAATCGTGTTGTTGACGCACTTGCCACTCGTTTTTCGATCAAATACTTAGGCGCTCTCTCTTATTTTCTTGGCATTGAAGTCTTGTCTGACTCCCATGGCTGTATTTTATCTCAACGCAAGTATATCATTGATCTCCTAGCAAGACATGGTATGCTTGATGCGAAACCGGTTCCTACACCGCTTGCACCAACCACATGTCTTCGATTGGCCGACGGCTCTGGGTTAGTCGATTCTACACGGTATCGAAAAGTTGTTGGCGCTTTACAGTACCTTCTAATTACTCGTCCAGACATTGCATTTGCAGTCAATAAACTATCACAATTCATGCACTCTCCTACTAGTATTCATTGGGGAGCAGTGAAACGACTCCTTTGGTACCTAAATGGTACTCGTCATGTTGGGCTTCGTCTTCGTCCTCACCAATCATTTGATCTTCATTGCTTCTTTGATGCTGACTGGGGAGGGGATAGCGATGATCGCTCTTCTACTGGTGCCTATGTTGTCTTTCTGGGTCCTAATCCGATCTCTTGGAGCTCCAAGAAACAACGCTCGATAGCTCGGTCCTCGACAGAAGCCGAATATCGGGCCATTGCGACAGCTTCTGCTGAAGTTCAATGGCTTCGGTTGCTTCTAAGTGAGTTACATGTGGAGCTACCTTCTACTCCAGTGGTGTACAGTGACAATCTTGGGGCCACTATGTGCTAATCCAGTGTTTCACTCACGTATGAAACACATAGCTATAGATTTTCACTTTGTTCGTGACTTGGTTCAGTCCTCTCAGTTGCGAGTTTCTCATATCTCTTCTTCTGATCAGCTAGYCGATGCWMTAACCAAGCCACTGCCATCTCCTCGTCTTCGTCTACTCATGTCYAAGATTGGTGTTTCTGTCGGCRCACCATCTTGAGGGGGCCTATTAGGAGATATTAGGAGATATTATATTATTTGATTCCTGTATTAATTATTTTATTATCTTTAGGAGATATTATTTTATTTGATATTATATTATTTGATTCATGTAATTATTGTACCTTGTATAAATACCCCTCTTATAATGATAATGTTTATCAATCCAATTATTCTATTCTCACAGTTTTTCTCTTCGACATCGTTCTTACACTCCCACGCATAATGACCAAAGCGATGACAATTATAACACTCAATATTAGACTTGTCATACCGTTGTTGATTTGATCGGTATCCTCCACCTCTCGAATTTCTTCCTCGTCCACGGCCTCTTCCTCGATTCTGGACTACATTGTTATTATTGTAGCTAGATGTATAACTATTTTCGCCAAATGACGAATAGTTATTATGACCGTGTCCGCCTCTTCCACGACCTCGAAATTGCCCTTGGCCACGACCACCTCCGCGACCTCATCGAGAAGTGCCTTGACTTGTCTCCTTCTCTTTCAATGATAACTTTGCTTTTAAAGCATGTTCCACCGATTCTTGATTTGGCTTCTTTAATCTTTTTTCATGGGCTTGTAATGAACCAGCAAGTTCATCAACGGTCATGGTGTCCAAATCCTTGGATTCTTTGATGGAAACCACCACATAATTAAATTTTGGATCTAAGGATCTCAAAATTTTCCCAACAATTCGTTCATCGTTGATATTTTCTCCATATCTCTTCATTTGATTTGAAACCGCCAACACTCTTGAAATATAATCCGAGATCGATTCAGAATCCTTCATATTTAAGGACTCGAATTCACCCCTTAGTGTTTGGAGACGCACTTTATTCACTTTGTCTACGCCTTTGAATGATGCTTGAAGAATTTCCCATGCTTGCTTGGAAGTAGTTGCCGAAGCAACTTTCTCGAAAATCTTCTCATCCAAACTTTGATGAATGAGTGTGAGCGCCTTTTGATCCTTCTTCTTGGCGTCATTTGATGTTCCTTCTCCTCCCTCGACGGAGTCTCACACTTCATAGGCTCCAAGCAAGGCTTTCATTCTTATGCACCAATTATCATAATTATCTTTGGTGAGTGATGGAACAACGAATGGTGTTCCTTTCGTCATTTTTAAATTTATTTATTTTTTTCACTCAAACTTTCGTCTCTCAAAACACAAATGGCTCTGATACCAATTGTTAGAAAATGGAGAACATATAAAATAATACTAAACTCAAAAGATATAGAAGTGGAGGAATAAAACTTGATATATTATTATTCTTGATACTTTTTCCTTCTCTTACAAATGACTCGAAGACTTGGAGTATTTATACATGAATGACAAACACCCTTCATCTTCATGTAAATAAATATGATAAATCAAGAGACTCAAACTAATTAACTCTATCTAATTAATTAGGACCAACCAAGAGACTATGCCAAATTAAATTAGAATATGGACCAACAAAAAATATTAAAAGAAAAGAAACTCTTCAAATCCATGCAATGAATTTGGTTTTTTATTTTCAACAGATACTACATCTATAATCCCACCACTAATAAATATTCAACGCTTCCAAAACTAGACAACGAAGGTGGAATATCTACGAGAGTGCATGGGATGAGCTTGGCTTTTAATCCTGCCAAGTCTCCTCATTACAAAGTTGTATGTGTCCGAGGATTAGGGGAGTATCATTATCAGTTTGAGGTTTACTCGTCTGAGACGGGTCCTTGGAGAAGATGCGGCGAGCCCTTCACGACCGAAGTCAATTTCGAAAACGGAGTGTATTGGAATGGAGCCATCCATTGGGTCAACAATGGAAGTACCGGAGATTCTATGTATTTCGACATCGATGATAAGATGCTTCGGATAATGCCTATGCCGCCTATCCCGGATGGTTGGGATTGGAGGAGCAATTATTATTTTGGCGAGTCCTGTGATCACTTGCATTACATTGAGATCATGGGGCCGCAGATTCAATTTAATGTGTACGAGATGAGAAGAGAGTATTCTCAGTGGTTTATCAGGTACAAGGTCGATCTTGCATTTGTTGTAGCTGCTTATCCTGGGATGACTCGAGATAATTTTCAACCAACGGATTGGTACTATTTTGCTTTTTCTATATTTTCTTTGGTTCGGGGCGAGAGAGACGAGGACTCGTTCTTGGTTTTGCAGATTCCGGGAAAAGCCATTCGATACAATATCGTTTATCGAACTTTCGAAACGATACACGAGTTTGCTGGTGCTAAGGTTGATGGTTCTTTGAGGTGTCCGGCCACTAATGGATGTCAATACATTGAGTCTCTTTGTTGTGTTTAGTTGGTATTTGTTCAATGCGCTTGTCTATATACTATGAGAACAATTGTTATATTATGGAACGAGGTGTGTCAAGGTGCACGTGCTCTTCATTTATACTTAATAACAATTGTTATATCATGGAACAAGGTATTTCGAGGTGCACATGATGATCTATATGTATATTAATTAAAGGAAAAAAAATTCCCTCCCAATCCATCGCAATTTTTTTCCTTTAGCTCGAAAAATATAAAAAAATTTAAAATGTCTCATGATATATAGAATTTCGAAAAATTACCTCCTATTATCAGTTTTTCGGCAATAAAGTGGCCGGAAAAGTTTGTGTGGGATTTTGGAGGGGTTATTAACGTCTGTTTGAGCTGAGATTTTGCATGATAACTCAAAAAAATGAGAGATCCAACGGATCCAATAAAAGTTGGAACAGAATACCAAAAGTTGGTGAATAAATATACGACTTTTTAACTAGGGTTAGAGTTTCGGAGGGTTATCGGCGTCGGATGGAGCTAAAATAATGCGCAGAGGCCCTAAGAGTAACCAAATGGAACCAACGGAGGCCGAGTTGAATCATCAAAAGTAGGTTAATCAGAACAATCTTTCAGTTTTGCGATTCTTTCAAAAAATTGAAATATTGCTCCGGTTAACCTACTTCCGGTGCTCCAATTTAGATGTCGTTGGTTTTGTTGGGTTTCTCTCATTTTAGAACCACCACGCAAAATTTCAGCCACATCCGATACCGATAACTCCTCCGAGACCCTAGCCCTAGTTACAAAATCGTACATTTATTCACCAACTTTCAATGCTCCATTCTTAGCTACGTTGGATTTCTCTCATTGTTTCGAGTCAACACACAAGATTTCAACTTAAATCGACGTCAATAACCTCTCCAAAACTCCAATACAAACTTTTTCGTCCATTTTTTT
>BMAC01000023.1:1378743-1393410 GCA_014905375.1 Phtheirospermum japonicum | reverse complement strand
TCCATATTTTTGCCGAAAAACTGTGATAAGAGGCAATTTGTAAAATTCTATATACCGTGAGGTATTTTAAAAATAATTATATTTTAGGAGGTAAAGGAAAAAAATAGTGATAGATTAGGAGGTAAAAAAAATCTTAATTAAAACTACTAGTTACATTAATTTATTGATATATATATACAGAATTGACAATCATAGAGCAGTTTTTGTGTTTAAAGAGTAATTGGAAAACAAAAACGCTTGAGAAGTTTCAAAATTACATGTTCGGTTTTATCTTCTTTTTTTTTAAACCCAATTAGTTGAATTTACAAGTTTTGCTGATTATAACAAATACTTGTACTTAATCTTTCAACTTTTCTAAATATTACAAAATTTCCTAAATTTCTTGTGTTATATTTTAAACTTACATCCCATAAATTTTCTAATTATCACAGATAGCCAAATTGAAAGTTGAGTTTAATTTTAGTATCCAGAAATCCTTCATGTTTATAAATATATGTACATTTAGCCCCTTGTATATCCAGAAATCCTTCGTGCTTTTTCCTTCACGCAACAAGTCCCATACCATACCTGATGCACTGGGAATTTCAATTCCTTTTATCAAAACAAGATAAACCAAAGTGTGTGTTTGCTAAAATTCTATGAATCATTTTTTCGTAGTGATTTTGCAAACACTCCCAGTGTGTCCTTGGGCCAACATATTTCCTAGATAAATTGCTCATTATACACTTCTCCCAACTAAACCCTAATCATATCTTGCATAATTTCTAACTATGCCTATTTTCAAAAGG
The DNA here is from genome assembly GCA_014905375.1 of Phtheirospermum japonicum. Taxonomy (NCBI): domain Eukaryota; kingdom Viridiplantae; phylum Streptophyta; class Magnoliopsida; order Lamiales; family Orobanchaceae; genus Phtheirospermum; species Phtheirospermum japonicum. The sequence continues at coordinate 1,392,622 of BMAC01000023.1, read as the reverse complement.
AAAAAAAATAAAGAAAAAAAAGAAATACGGACGGGAGAAGAGAAGAGATGCACTCCAAATTCTCAGCACGAACACAAAATATCGAAGCCATCCCAAATACCTATCGTCGACGTCATGTCTAACATATGTATATTTATTTTTTCCATTATTTTATTTTATTTTATGTTTTTGAAACTCTATGTTTTGTAAATAATTTGATATTTTATGTAACAATTTTGAGTTATATTGTTTTAACGTTGAGTTTGTGTTGTTATTAACATGAAATAAAATAAAAGTTGGATGTTAATTTTAGATTTTTTGAATGTGGGTTTCGGAGATGAATCGGCCAATAGTGACCGAAATTTGCTCAACTGGTCTATTGAAAAAAAATGTCAATATTCCCACAAAGGCCACCGTACGCATTTTTTTTTTATGTTTTTCTGTTTACTACTTATTATATTGTTCTATACAAATCGATGTAGAAAATCAATTTTAAAAAAAGCAGTTTAGACATCGGTTCGGAGATCGGTGTAGAAAATTAGTTTTCACAAAATCAAGTTCTACATCGATTTTCTAAAATCAATATAAAAAGTGAAAAACAAGAAAAAGTGCATATCGACCACTAAAGGCCAAAATTTGTTGATAATTTCAGCTAGTTGTGGCCGAAGAAGAAATCTCGACCGTACAGGTTGTGAACTCCTTTTTCAAAATCAAGCCAACTTTAACAATACGGATACGAAAATGAAAAATTAATCGAAAAAGCTCGGGTGCAAATAGAATTGGACTTTCTGAACAAATCTTTTGGCCCAAAGCCCAAATAGTAAATAAATAGTAACTAGCCATCTGTAAAATACACGAGTTGAGAATACGATACTTTTTGAGTTTTTCTTACTTTTAGATTTAAAAACTCTATAATTATCAGAAATATCTGTTATATTTGTCTTTTGATAAATTCCATTTAACACACGGGTGTTAAACTAGTGTGTATATATATATATTATGGTAAAGACTTGTGTAAGTCCAGATTAACGGGTCTCTCCCGTTAGGCCAACCCATAACCCGATTCATACCCGACCCGATGACATTATTGTAATTTTTCAAATTATATCTAATCTCCCCAAATTTCTGTCTTTCATTTCTCGACCAGCCATTTTTTTCCTTCAAATCTCACCACCACCGTTTTTCCCCCAAACCCATTCTCCGGCGAATTTCCGAATCGTCCTCGTGCCGACCGGCGAATTTTAATTCACGGACGCCTCTACGCTTCTACCGGCGATCTTTTCCATCAACGATTTGTTTCTCATTCCACCCCCACCCCGCAAATTCACAAATGTAGCAATAGAGCCAATTTCATTTCGATTCGATCCTCTAATTAATCCAAAAGAAAATGCTGAGGCAAACGAATAGGATTCTAGGCCAGAGGATGCGATCCCCTGCGGCGCCGGCGCTGAGGATGTACCACGAGAGGGTGGTGGATCACTACAGCAATCCGAGGAACGTCGGGTTCGACAAGAGCGACCCGCACGTTGGAACGGGTCTCGTCGGAACTCCGGGTTTGGGTGACGTGATGAAATTGCAGATTGAGGTTGACGAGGAGACGGAAAAATTGTTGGTGCTTGCTTTAAGACCTTCGAATGGGGTTCTGCTATAGCCTCCTCCTCCGTTGGTATGTGATGTGACCATGAATGGGGTTTTAATTAGGGTTTATCATTATCTAACCATTATGATGTGTGTGTGTGTGTGTGTGTGTGTGTGTGTGTGTGTGTGTGTGTGTGTGGATATGGTTAATTTAGAATTATTAATTTATTCGTGTTATGGTTAATTTGTGTTTGCAAGGAGATTATGAGCTGAGAATTTATGCAATATGTTATTTATTCACTGCATCCCTAAATTTATTTGCATAGTACTTGTTGATTGTTTGGTTGCCTAGTAATTTTTATTAGTTATCGATAGATTGTGTTTGGTAACACTTGTTTATTTTGAGTTATTTCACCCAAGTCGAATTTATAAAAGTGATGATTGTATTGTAAACTAATTTATAGTCTCATAATAATATCTATCTCTGTGTGTGTATTTTAAATTATAATACGCATTTGTTCCCATTTTATCCCCACCCCTCTCCCGAAATATTCTCAGTCTCTACAAATTAGTATGATAATTATGTGAGAGAGATAAGTTAGGAGTGAGAATGATTTTAGCCATTTGTTCTGCTTGGACTGTATGGAAAATGCCTTGCTCATACTGTTTAGTCCAACACAAGAATCTTGAGAAATATGTTTACCATCTTTCAGTAATTGCTGGCTCACTGTTTACTTACCTTGAGAAATATAGAATTTTTACTGCGCATGAACTGATTATTTTATCATGTCGATATGCTATGGATATACTGCTATGATATCTTGCGATTACATTGCGTACCCCTCTTTTATTTTCCAAATTTGTTTTTTCTTTTTTACTAACTAAAATTCTTTTCATGTTCTTGGCTTTTATAGCTGGTTATTCGAGAACTTGGGGGGGGATATTTGTGCCTCTATTGGTGGTTCATTGGGTGAGTATTGTGAATGTAAGACTTGTAGGGTTTTAAGTTTCGGATTGATTTTGAAAAATTAATTTCATATTCTAGGTTGTATAATATTTTCTTTCTATGATATGTGGTGATATGCAAGAGAGAGGTGTATAATAATTTGATGCTGATATGTAGTGTATTTCTGCATTATTTCTATGAATGCAAGAGTTTATAGGTTTTATGTATAAATTCTGATAACGAATATATATAATTATATTTTACAATTCCTATTTCTCAATATCTATATTATGTTTCATTCTGCTTTTTCAGGGGGGTGATAACAATGTGTACTAAAGAACAAACAAAAAAACATCAACAAGATCTTCACATGCCGATAAAGAAGAAGAAAGATTTAGGAAAGAAGAAGAAAAGTTTGGTAAAAGAATATAAAGCTCCTGCCCTGATTAAGGAGAAGAAAGGGCTTGACAAAATATTTTGTATTAATTTTTGTAAAATAATGTATTGGTTTATGTGCTATAATGTATTGAGTTTTTGTAATAAATGTATGGTTTTGTTATGCAATCACAAAAGTTATGAACTATGAAGTTTTGTCTAGTAGTAAGTATTTTTTGTTCTTATTTTATTTTTTTTGGTGATTGGTGGAACAAATTTTGGATCTTTTTGCTAGGTTTTTAGAATCAATGAGGTTGTTTTAACCTAATGGTCCCCCCTTGAAAACGTTTTGTATTGGTTTTTTTATAATAAGGTATTGGTATTTTGAAAAAAAGTATTGGTGTTTCAAAATGAAAAATATTATTTGTTTGTCAAATATGAAGCACAAACAAATCAAATTAGGACTTCAAATTTGGAAACTTGAGTCCCATTTTTTGTAAATCCTTGACAAAATATATTTGCATTAGTTTTTGTAAAATAATGTATTGATTTATTTACTATAATGTATTGAGTTTTTGTAATAAATATATGGTTTTGTTATACAATCACAAAACCTTCTCTATAATTAAGTTGTTGTTTATGTATTGTAAGTTAAGATTTTTTTTATTTTTATTTTTTGCAATAAGATGTGTTGAGTTTGTTATACAATGTATTTTATTTTTCCGAACACACTGCAAATATATAAACCAATACGATTGAACAGAAATTCAATACGCTTGAATACAAAAACAAATACACTTATCATATACAAGTAGTAAATACCATAAAACATGAAGATATCAGCAAATAAATATCACACTATCAAAATATCAATTTACACCAATTAATGTGAATACATCCTGCTTATTTAATCTTGCTCTCAACGACGTTTTACAACCAATTCTTGTTATATGATTCTGTTTTGTCAAACCGGAGGTGCTAGATCGCTTAATTCCTTGAGAGGAACACACATAATCCTTTTCAATTATTATCATATCATCATTCACCCTTGTTGTTTTCCGAACACTAAAACCAACTTGACGTGCATGGCCACAATACAACTCATATATGTCTTCAAAATTCTTCCTCTTTACACCAATAAAAGAACCACATAAATTTGTGGTATCACCTAAATATGAAAAACGGAAAATATCAAAATGTAAAACAAATATTATTTAGAAATAATATCATGCAATCGGAATAATTTTGTACCTTCATCATTCAACAAGATATTATTTATCGATTCATTATCAATGTTACTTCCAACTTCTTCATCACTAGAATCCTGAATTATCACAGCCTCTGAATTGAATAACAATATTAATCCCCCAAAAAAACAAATATCATGCAATCAAAATAACAATACATCGCACCTCAAAACTAATACATTATCGACTAATCACTCATAGATTAAGAGAGACACCGACGATACTTTATTGTGAAAGTTCCAACTTCATACAACAACAAAAATACACACACATTTCATGCAGTAAGGAGACCAATACATCACACCTCCAAAACATACTAGTTTAATCACTCATAGTTCAAGAATGGGGCCATGATATTTTTACTGTAAAAGCTCTGCCATTAACAACAACTATAACAAATACCATGCAACCAAAAAACCAATACATCACATTCCAATAACCAATACAATAATGGAATAATAACTCATAATTTTAGACAAGACCACTAATATTTTACTGTGAATATTTCGACATAACAAACAACAAAACCAAGTACCATACAGTCAGAAGACCAATACATCATAGTTCTAAGACCAATACTATATTACCTTCGCCTTCATTGGATTTTTCACCCATGTATAGTCCCAAATCACTCATCTCGCCTTCAATTTCCTTCTTTAGTTTGCAAAATTGCCCAAAACCAGCGAACAATTACAAAAGTTTCCACAATTAGGTCGAAATCAAATTGATACAATTAGGTCAAATCAAATTGGTTGTTGAAGAAGTTGTTTACTTGGTACTACAACTTTTCCACGACGAGAAGGCTGACGGCGGCGGCGAAGAGAAACGGACGATGAAGATGGAGAAATTGCGTATGGTGGAAAGAGACAGGCCCAAAGTTTTGCAGAATTGGAGATCGGGATGCGGTAGACGGGCCTAAATTTCTGCAGAATTGAAGATGGAGATGCGTAGAGAGAGAAAGACACGGACCAATTGTGGATGGGAGGGAGGTTGACGCGGCGACCGGGGAGGGGGTTGGAGAGGAAGAGCTCGCCGCGGTTGCGGAGGTGATTGAGAAAGGCCAGCCAGCCGTGCGAGGACCCGACGATTCGGGTCGCGTCTGGAAGCCCAGATTCCTCTTCTTGTGTGGCATCTGGTTTGGGGAAAATCAAAGTCCTGTTCTTTGTGAAACTGTACAGATTTGCAGATTCGCTATGGAGATGGAGACGGGATATTTGGCGCGATGGATGCTGTGGAGATGCAGATTCACTGTGAAGATGGAAACGGGATAAATTTTATGAAAGAATTAATGTAAATATACATATTAAATGGGTTTCGGGTTTAACCCGGTCTAACGAGAGAGACCCGTTAATCTAGACTAACAAGAGTCCTGACCATATATTATATATATTGGGCCCACAACAAATTAGGGCCCCGGACCGTCGCCCACGCCGCCCGGTCAATAACTCAAAGCTTAATAAAAAAATCAATAGAGGAGACTTTATAATCTTTTAATTGTTAATGTATAACCTAGTAAATATTAAGAATGGTATTTATTGTTTATATAAAATTATTATACAACCACATTGGATACAAAGCTATTCTTTAATACTTTTTGATACTCAAAGCTTCCAAAGCAATCTAACACTGGAAAATATAAGTCAACACCTTAAGCTTGCAAAGCAATCTCCAGCTCGAAACTCAAACTTAAATACCCGACCAAACATTTTGAAAACCACACAACATATTCTGTTTGTACCAATATGAAAATCAAAACCAAACTCTCAAGAACAGCCGCCAATGCTGAGTCATCACCTCAAATCGTCGCTTCGATCGACGATCTCCTTACGGAGATCCTCTTACGCCTCCCCATGAAATCACTAACTCGCTTCAAACTAGTCTCCAAACACTGGCATTCTCTCATCACCAATCCGAAATTCTGCATCCTTCGCAATCCTAATCCTAATCCCGCTATCGACCTCTTCTTGCACTCTTCCGATTTTATCACCGATCCTTGGATCGAGTATGTTCCATTCTCTGGCGTCAAGAATCCACCATTTAGAAAACTGAAGTTCGTTAAAGATCCATCGGGCATCAGGATCGTGCAGTCTTGCAACGGGCTGTTGCTCTGTTCCAGCTCCCGGGCCCGTGATTATAGCCCGAGATACTACGTCTATAATCCCACCACCAATAAATATACAACGCTTCCAAAATTAGGCAATGAAGGTGGGATATCGACGAGGAATAGGATACATGGGATGAGCTTGGCCTTTGATCCCGCCAAGTCTCCTCATTACAAAGTTGTTTGTGTCCGTGGATTGGGATCATCGGAATCGGGGGAGTATCAATATCAGTTTGAGGTTTACTCGTCCGAGATGGGTCCTTGGAGAAAATGCGTTGAGCCCTTTGCAAGACAAGTTAGTTTCGTAAACGGGGTGTATTGGAATGGAGCCATCCATTGGATCAACAGTGGACATACCGTAGATGCCATGTATTTCGATATCGAGCATCAGAAGCTTTGGACAATGCCAATGCCGCCTATCGAGGATAGTTGGGATTGGTGGAGCAATTATTATTTGAGTGAGTCTTGTGATCACTTGCTTTATATTGAGATCGTGGGGCCGCAGATTCAAGTTAATGTGTATGAGATGAGAAGGGATTATTCGGAGTGGTTTATCAGGTACAAAGTCGATCTTGCACCTGTTGTAGCGGCTTATCCTGAGATGATAAGAAGTGATATTCATCCGATCGATTGGTACTACTATGCTATTTCTTTTCTTTCTATGGTTCGAGGCGAGAAAGAGGAGGGTTCGTTCTTGGTCTTGCAGATTCCCGGAAAAGTCATTCGATACGATCTTGTTTATCGGACTTTCGAGACGATATACGAGTTTGTTGGTGCTGAGGTTGAAGGTGACTCGAGGTTAATGAATACTAATGGATATCAGTACATTGAGTCTCTTTGTTGTGTTTAGTAGGATTTCAGTTACTTGTGATATATTAATTATATGTGATAATATAAACCATTTAATTTTTATGATATATTAAAATTATATTCAATATTAAATTAAATTAATGGGTATAATGTCTCATTCTACACTTCAAAATATAAATTGACCCTCTACTTAAATTTTAAATAGAAGTATAGAACGTTGGAATAAAATTACACACTCATCCAAACATTATTTTATTTTTTCACATGAATATTTATTTAAAAATAGTACTACGTGATGTTCAAGCAGGCATGATTTCATAACCTAATTTCATACTATTAGCCAAACATATCTTTAACTGGCATAACTTCCTACGAAACACACTTTCATAAAAGCAACAACACAATTTCTCATTAGAAAAAGTACAGAACACAAGCATAGGCATAAACTTGTGCTACGACATAAATATAGTAACAAAATTTGCCTTCATATGTTCAAAGTACAACATATAGCTCATTAATAGTAAATTCCCCTCTAAATATTATACAAATTTTGATACTGTAGCAACAACAGCAAAATTGGATCCTATGTACAGAAATCCTCTAAATATATCGGTTACAAGAAAGTTCTCGATTGCAAAAGTAGTTAACGATTGCAAAACCTAGTCAGCGTAATATCATTTAGAGGTAATCTCTGAGGTTTTCGCCACTAATAGTTTCAATTTCCTTAAGTACCTCTTGTGCAAGAGACTTAACAGATAGCTCGGTGTCCTCGAGCAATTCCCCAATGAAGGGAATTGATTCCGACAAAAATTGTGCATATTCTTCTTTCAGGCTGTCAACGAGATGCTTCACTATTCTCAAACCCAAGATGCGGGCACGACTCTTTTCGCTACGAGTTTGCATCAATACCTGCATCGAAAGAATTCATATTTCAGTTCATTTATTAAATGTGAAATGTGTAACCAAGTAGCCAGGTCAGACAGTTAGACCAGGCCCCTAAAATTAATTCCTAAAATTAAATACTACCGAATTTGGAAAACTCTAAAAAAACTTCTTTTAAAAAATGGAAAATAAAAGTAGGGAATGAAAAAATATCATGGGCTCCGTCTCACAGAAATAATTTACATCAGAGGGCCTGACAAGATTTTGCAATATGACAAAGGACTTATGAGAATTTCAAGTGTATAAATATTGAAAAATCAAGGTTTAATTACAGAAACTAGCCATGGAGTTTAAGCTTAATAGCAAAAAAAATGAAAACAAAAAAATCAAGTAGCATTCCAGGAGTACAATACACCAAGGTGCGTATTTGTTTTACAAATTACGCCCTCTATAGGAGGCAATTTTTAAGACGGAAACATATATCAAGGGGGTATTTGTAATTTTGAAAAATCACAAGGTTACTTTTGTAATTAGGCTAAAACAGAACTTCGCCGTAACCTGAATCTCTTTTATTTTTTGCTAAAGGAAAATTGCAAAACCAATTTGAGAAATTACAAAATTAATAGTAAGTGTAAACATGTTTTAGGCACCTTGTGATTCAATGGCTTCCAGAGAAGGTCTGAGCCAGCAGTAACAGCCATCTGACCAACACAGGCGACCAACAAATCGTCCACTTCTTCAACAGACGGTACATTAGGATGATTTTCAATGGACACTGGGGGTTCAACCACAAGCTGTGACACGACGGGGTCCAAGAGAACCTGGAACAAATACGGAAATCAATAGATAGAACCAAATACGGGAAGAAAAACAAAGATCAAGGCAATTGAAGTATACAAGTTTAGTAAAGTTGAAAAAATAAATGCAATCTCTTTGATGAGAATTGAAAGTTGTCGTGTATTTCTTTCTATTCTTTCAAATTTTGAAAGTGAAACATTGTAAACGTGAGCAACCCTTGAACTCCAATATAATAATAATAATAATAATAATAATAATAATAATAATAATAATAATAATAATAATAATAATAATCCCTATCAAAAAACAAAAGTACGAGATCAACATGAAATAACCTCAACAAAAAGATGAATCTCTTTAATAGCAAAATAGAAAACAGCTCTTACCTGAAAATTAGAAGAATCCAGAAACTTAGAACTTCCCGTATCATAGAGAAAGCATTTATGCAGAGAGGACAATATTAAAGCCCGTATACGCCACGCCTGAATAGATAATGCACCATCTTTGTCCTTTGTGTTATTTTGAAGCTTAGCCTTCTTCTTCTTCTGAGTCTCGCCCGTTTTTGTATCTTCAGTGTCAACAAAAACTCGAACACACCCGTCAACCAAGTACTTGAAGTATGGAACGAACAGCGATCTGATGACATAAATGTGTCATTAAAATAACTTCACATTTATTTCAGTAACATAATCCCAAAAATTATAACTTTCTTTATAGTGTATAAATAAATTTTTTTTAAATATAACTTTATTTATAGTGTATAAATAACTTTTTTTAATATCCAATCAGCCAAAATAAAAATAAAAATAAAAAACAAAATAAAGAAACTAACAAGACTTGATTATAATTTTGATTTGTTTTATATATTTTTTATTTTCAACTTTGTTTAATAAATTTCATTGCACCACAACAATTTATTCAGATAATTTAAATTTATATATGTATATCTTAATTATTAAATTAATTTATTGACCCTACTGAAAAACATTTATGGCTAAGCTACTGCTCGATATGATCTATCAAAACAAATGATTAGCTAACTCACCGATGGCTTTCAGCAAGTTTGTTGACCAAACTGTAGAAAGAGATGACCCGACTATCGGCTTTTTCGTCACCTTCCACATTCAAACCTGACCATTCAAGAGTCTTGATGAAAAGAGGCCTGAACATTGTCTCTGTTAGTTTCATAGTCAGGGTAACAACAGCATTGATGACATTTTGCTCGACGACATCAATATTCTGAACTGAGGATGGGTTCTGATGGCGCAGATCAAGAGCAACCAGGCACAAGTCGAAAACTTTTGCGTGATAAGCACTGATCGATGATCTGTCCATTGAGGCAACCAAGTTTCCTAGCATTTCAAAAACAATTGATAAACTCGACTCCCCGGATTTAACAGCATCGGAGTACATGGACAACACTGGTGGGAGAAGGAGACGGACCTATATTGAAGAAAAAATGAACATAAGTTGAAAAGACAATTGAGAATGGCAGCTTTAGGGTGCCATTGGATAACATTTCATTTTGGAAATTTTGGATATAAGAGAGAATAGTTTGTTTGTTTTCTGAAATAAAATTAAAATATGATTGGTAGTTAGAGTTATGTGAGTGGGAGAATAGTGAAATTTGTGGGGAAATGTGTAGTAATGATCAGTGATTGAATTATTTTTTAAGAAATTAGGTTAAAGTGACTGGTGGGAAAAAAATGTGAAAAAAGAGTGAAAAAGTATTTTTTTGAAAGGTTATCTTTGAAATTACAAAACCCCTTGACATTTGTTTCTATTTTGCAGATTGCACCCTAAGGGGGGATTTATAATTTTGAAAGATAACTGGAGTTTTTTGAAATTAGGCATAAACCACAGGAGTAGTATTTGTATATATCCCAAAAAATGAATGAAAAGTATCGAGACAAATTAAGTAAAGCCACTCACAGGTATTTTCTCAGTGATAAGCTGGCGCACAACGCCAGCTTTCGCCTTCAGCTTCAGCGCTGAGGAGCTAAACGACAACGGATGCAACACAACTAATCTCAATATGTCTCCCAAATACGGATTCAAAAAGCCAGCAAGCTTATCCACAACTGCCTCCAAGGTCAGAAGAATCGACATGAAGAGCGAGTCAACCGAACTGGAAGAAATTGTAGCATCATCAACTGTTCCCTTAGTTTCTACATCACCCAAAGATACTTCACGAGACTTCCTCAGGACAAATTCCATAACACTCGGAAGTTCAGGCAATGCCCTCGGCCCAAGTGCATTGATTAAGGCACCAGTGGCCCGAAGGCAATGACTAGCGAGGGCCGAATTGTCAGAACAGATTTTTCTACAAACAGTCCCAAGGCACATACTAAAGACCCTGTCATGTGAAGGGAAACTGTTGGCTAAAACTTCCAACGCCGACACTGCGGACAGCTTCGATGAGGTATGCGAGGCGTCATCTTCAGTATTAATTAGTTTCAATATTTCCGAGCATAAATCCTCAAATGATTGCATTGAAGTCTCGTTCAGATTCAGCCACAAGCTTCTTAAGCTTGACATTGAACCCTTCTTCTCAAGATGTGCATTTGCCAAGTCCTTCACAGTCTCACATAAAAGACCAAGAGCCTATCCAAGATGATTCAAGGATGAGATGAGAACAATCAAAAAAAGCATGCAAATGAGAAAATGTACACTGAAAGCTTGTTTGGCTAAGCTTATTTAATAGATCTTATAGGCTCATACATCTTAAATCTTATTTTAGAAATAAGATGTTCAAACTTTTGGATAAAATAGGAGGAAATAGCTTATAAGATGTTAGTAATGGCATTATTGTAATTATAATGGATAAAGTTAAGAATGATATTGAAAATAAGCTCTTATTTTCAAAAGAAAAAAAGTTGGGTTTCCCCAACTTTTTCAAATACAGCTTATAAGCTCCTAGCATCTTATTTTGGGAGCTTTATAAGATCTTTTTTTAAATTTACCAAACACCATTTTTTATGGAATAAAATCATGCAAATGAGAAAAAGAAAACAGAGAATGAGAGTGTACTATCGAAGACAAATTTAGCCACAATAGAAAATATTTACCTTCTTTCGAACATTTCTATCCACGTGAAGAATCAATTTAGTGATGACTTTGAAGTAGGTGGAGGGCAGAAGGGTCTTTGTGAGAATTCTTAAAATGGCACGAATATAGTCCTTCAGTTCAGTATTGATGGAAACTGGGACACCAATTTTCTTCTTTTTAAAGTCAACCAGTTGCAGATGATACACAAGTTGCTCTATAAGTTCACCAACCATAGTCTGCAAATATGAATTCAAGTTGAAATATTCATGACGAAATTCTTACTCTTTACCCTAATAAGAGACTATAAGACAACTTTTAGTATAAATTTAGGGCTCCAAAACGGACAAAATGAGGATTCATTGCAATAGTGTCATCGCAATCAGCACAGGTTCGATTGGATGCCATTTCATTTTTTAAAAAAAAAACTTAAATGGGAGAATAGTGATTTTTTTTGGACGTAGAATGAAAATGTAATGATTAAAGTTGATTACATATAAAAGTAAAAGTTGACTGAATATGATAGAGATATAAAATGGAAATAAATAAATATGGAAATGAACACTCTTAGAATAATTGTTGCTTAATTTTAAAGATCTTGATTGGTCTTAATCTTTGGGATTTTGACTTATTGATTTTCCCTTAAATCCTATTTATCCTCTTGTTATTTTTATTTCTTATTACCATTTATACAGGTAGAAGTATATAATAGAGGGTTATCAGTAGAAGAGGTATGGAGAGATTTATTATTTTGTAATAGCTTAGGCTATTGGGCAAGCTATATTCTTGCTGGGCAGAAATTATTTCCTCTGGAGAAGTTTCCATATTATTACATCATCAACAAAATTATGTATTTCTCCTTTCCTGATTATTTACTCTAACAGAATATGATTGGTAGTTAGAGTTATTTACTTGAAAGAGTATGGTGAAACTTATGGGAAAAAAATTGTAATAATGATTGGTAACTGAATGGTTTTTTTTAATGGGTTGAAGTGATTGGTGGGAGAAAAAAGTGAAAGAGAGTGAATAGTATAATTTTCGAATTATTTTTTAAAATAAACCCAAAAATAATTTATCTAGATGAGAATCCCCTAAATGGGATTATATCCAATTGCACCCTCACTTTTTATCCCCTAGATAAATGAAAGTATCACCTTCCAGGAAGGATAAAAATCCCATTTGTCAATAAACAGAATGTTATCTATATATGTTAATACCTGAATGTCATTTAAATCTTCATCCACCACAAGCTTGTCGGAAAGTTCCGGATCTTGTATCTTGTCGGAAACAAAACGCACCACAACCACCATTTGCAAGAATGTGTCTTCACTCAAAGCATCATTTCGGATATTCCGAAGGGCTAAAATGAGAGAAGGAAGCCAAATTGTGCATGAATACTGCTCACAAAGCAGCACTGCAAACTCATACTCCCACTGCTTATTAATTGCAAACGTCAGGTTAACGAAAGATTGCTCGTTAACAAGGAAACCTAGCTCATTCTTCCTTGAGGTTAATGAGCGGAAAAGGAGGACAAGCAGTGAACCCAAACTTTGAGCCTCTCCCAGTGTCCTGCGAGCGACATCTTGTCAACAGAAGCTAAAATGAGTGAATTTTTAGAATAATAATGCTAATTTGCAAATTTTACCTCAGTAAGTGTCTGATAATAGAGAGCTTCCTATGTTCTGCAACTTGAGGTAAAACGTTGACAAATATCTAAAGAGAATTTGATAATTTTAGAACTTTGTTAGTGAAAAAAAGTAAAGAAAATAACAGCTAAAGCACATTTTTAATGGTTTACCTGAAGTAATTGGTCTGTATTGTTGGTCCTAGATAACCAGCAAGGTATAATTGCTGATATAAGGCCTTCAAACACACGTTGTGAATAGCTATCCCACTGCAGACGGATGAAAGAATGTAAGATACCCAGATCGATAATCGTATATTGCAACCAACAACAATGTAAACAGAATAACAAACTTATACATATACAGGTTAGTCATACGAAATTAAACTAGTATTATAATCTGATACAAATAGTTCATTAAGGATCAAATGTCAGCAAGTCACCATGCTGAAATAAAAACGTGTGAACAATTGTAAAAGGCAAAAGATTTATAT
>BMAC01000023.1:1363483-1378733 GCA_014905375.1 Phtheirospermum japonicum | reverse complement strand
CATACATACATACACCCGCGAAAAAAACACATAGAAATGCAGTTCTGTATCCACAAAAGTCAAAACAACTGACCTGAGTTACAGTACAATCCCCCATCGCAGTTAGAATATCTAGAATCTGATCCAAGACTTTGTCGGGTATGATCTTTACAAGAGCAGTAATTAACGAGAAAGCATGATTGCGGGTAATGGCATCAGTTGAAGACCGGGCGCAACTGACCAACAACGGCAAGTCAAAACTGTCATTGATATCCTGATATAAGAAAACAAGCACAAATTGTGATCAATAAAAGAACAGACATAGGGGACAAGATGCATACATCAATAGTAATTAGGAGCAAAAACCTTTTGTGGTACATCACTCCCAATTGAAGCACTGATATCTTCCAACGTCAACAGCAGAGTTTGCTGAATGTAAGCTATATTATCAGAAGCGGCCTTGGGAGAATCAGGCGAAGCTGTAGATGCTTTATCCTGGTCAGCAGATTTAAGCGTCCACTCATCATCCATAAATAATAAGTGGAGCAGCTTAAACAAGGGACCAACAATTGAAGTTCTACAAAACCATGAGTGCAATCATCAGTTTAGACAATAAAATAGTCCCAAAATTTTATAAGGCCCACTCCTGTCAGGCAGGCTATCCGTTAGGCACATCCAAAAAAAAAAATTGATACAAATCCTAAAAATCATTTTAAAAAAAATAAGAATAAAAGTAAAAACCCTACTAAACAAAAACTAAAAAAAGAACCCTAAAACACTAAAATATGGGCCTGCCTAGAGGCTTGTACTCCATCAGGCGGGTGAACACAAGTTTTTCCCAAATTTAATTGTACACAGTGAATTGGACCTGCCTAGAGGCTTACCTGTTATCTATGTTCTTCTTCATCAGCAACACATCAAGAAAAGCACTCAACAGAGATAGCGTGCTCTCTTTGTTCTGAGTTGCATCACTGGATTGATAAGGCTCCTGGCGTTTGACTGATTTCTTTTGCTTCTTCTTCCCATGTATTGAACCAACAGAAGCGGTTTTCTGATCAAGAATGGAATCAAGAACCCGTCTAACAACTGAGCAATTTAGCTGCAATATTTCATAGAACATAAGTTTGAGCATATTTGAAGAAGCACCATTAACAAAATCCAATTAAGGAAAAAATTGCAAAAAAGAGAGACGAAGAGACATACGTTAAGTCGCAACAAGGTATCTCTACTGGCATTCTGTATACCACCATTGGCACTTCTAAATAAAACCAAAAGATTTTGGAAGATAAGCTCCTGCAGGAACATAAAATTAAATAAATGAAATATGAACCACAAATAAATTAACAATCAGCTAAAATAAGCACAAAAGGAACACCAAATAATATCATTAGCAACCCAAAAAATAAAAGCAGTCAGTATGATATCTCTCTTAGTCTCATTATATTTTCCCCATGCAATTAATCAACCATTACGTATCATAAATGCTAATTAGTCAATTCTGTTAAATGGGTAACATGAACTCAACCTGAATTTCAGTCTTCATTTCTCCATAAAGGGAACTGCTAAGGTTTCTCAAAATTGTCATGCATGGCTCCACAACTGCAGAGTCTTCAGAACCATTTACCTGAAAGTCCAAGCACCACAAAGATCTTCACAGATACTATGAAAGACTAGAGTGAATAAATAAAAACATGTCAATGAAAATGCTGCTCACCCATAAAGCCTTTAATATTAAGTCTCCAAAGTCATGTGCTTCATGAGATGAATTTGTCCTGGTACAGCTCTGAAACATGCATAAATTCATCAATGACGAGATTTTTTGAACTTTTAGGCATTAACATGATGGAAAAACATATCTTAGAAAATATACCTCCAGTAAGAGGCACAATATGTCCACTTCATTCTGCGACAACTTATGGGATAGTTTGCTAACCCCAAGATAATATTGACGACGGCTTTCCAAAAGATCATTTAACAGTGACCTCACCCCAGAGACAGACATGAGTTCACTTCCCACGCCTTTGATCAAAGAAAGAATCTTCAGCTGCCAGGAAGATAACAGAGAAAAAATGGAAGTGATTATTCAGTCAACTAAATGAGTGATGCATCTAAAAATTGAAGTTTTTTTAGATTATTGCAATTGTCTTAATGAAAAACAAACCTTTGCATGGGCAGAAAGCCCAAGGGCATGGTTAAGCATGAAAACTAGGATTTCATTTTTGGTGGACTCCTCAAATCTGTATATTCATGTCAAAAACATTATAAATTAACAGCACAAGCAAACAGATTGATCATAAAAGAAGCTTGGGTCATCTTTATACAGATAAAATTCAATGAATCAAAAAGTCTCCCTGAGATATGAAAATAAAGAACAAAACTAGGTGAAGAAAATAGAGTTCGGCAACAGTTGTCACACTGCATTTTCAGAAGATAATGTCCCATTCGGGGAGTGATGATTTGGTATGTAACAACTAACAATCAAATCCCAACCTCCTTCCAATAGCTTGTTGCACTAAAAGGCTCTCAGATGATGAGCTGAGCAGAGAAGTGAAAAAAGAGTCGAGAACATTTTTGTCCGACAGTATCATCATCTTTTGCTGAATAATTAAACCTAATAGCTCTCCCAGAAAATGCGACAACACTCCATTGTTGCCTGCAAAATTACTGGATTAGAATGCCAGTTTGAGGAATTTGAATAAAAAAATCTTCAATGTCACTGCATACCGTTGCTAATACGAGACCACAGCGCAGATAGCACTTCAATGCAGCCCATGGCAGCCACCCGTACATTCTAGGAAAGAACCAAAGATTAAGACAGCCAAAGGCTATGGCTAAGCAAAAGCAAAAAAGCAAAGAGGATCTGAAGAAGAATAAAGTTCTAAAACCTGGTTATCACTTGATAGTGGAACGAGAACAGAAGGGAAATCTGCAAGGAGCTGAAAAGCCGAACCATCGTCTAACTTATAACAAATATTTGAGAAAGACCGAAGACTTTCGATTTGAGCAGCATAGGGAATGTCTGAAAGTTAAAAGCGCCCAAACAATAAATACAGTTAGTTAACATGAAAAACCAAAGAAATTCTGCAAATATTAGAATGGTAAACATTTTCAAAGGTAATGACAGATCAATTAAGAGGTCCACACCCTTCAAAGAATTCCAACAGAATGATTTGTATCTACTATTCCGCCGATTCCAAAAATACATCTTTCAAACTCAGCCTCGAAGAACTGTTTGTAATCATACATTCTTAAACAGTTCTAAGAAAAATGTAGTAAATGCAACTCTACTTAATTATAGACTACTGAATTAGATAACAAATAGCAAATCCATAATATGTTACAAGAGCGACATTAATACCCATGCCTTTGAACTATGATATTCACATTTTCTCTTTTTAAGAGATGAGGAAATATTCCAATGCACTAAGAGAGTTTCTCACTGGTGTAAAAGATGGATCAAGTCTACAAACTACAGCAGCTTTTATCATCAATTTTATATTATTAACAAATCCATTTAAAATTAGTCACACAMTAGTATCCGAGAATTCTCAAGATGAAGTCTCCGTTTGATGGAGAAAAGCTTGTATTCAGCAAATCAAAAAATCAAAATTATCACAACAACAGTAATCTATGTTATACTAGTGGGTTTTTTAAACTTTTTTTCTATACCCCAATATCTGTCAAAGTTTACATACACTCCAAGTTTCACCTTTCTGTAAATCATTTACAATTCTATACCCATCGACCAGATCCAGGAAAACCGTYAAGATGAAAAGATGAAGTAAATTAGAAAACAAATTAAAAAGGATAAGGGTGGCATAGACAAACCTTCGTCTGTGAACAGTTTCAACATTATTTGCGCCGGAGAGGTCTTGCCCTTCGTTAACAGGCACTTCCGATGTTTCTTGAAAACATCTTTAGAGTGACAAGCAAAGAACACGAATAGATCCTGAAGTGTGGTCACCCACTTCCCCTGCATATCCTGCAACAAATGCGAGTTTTTACTTTTACTGCGCCACAGAATGGTCAATGAAATACACTTATTTCATTAAAACACAAAGAATCACCAACCGATGCCACATCATCAGGCGCCGTCTCAATAAAAGCTTCTGAAAACCTCAAAAAYRGACAAGCRAGAATCTCAGCATTGAGATCWTTGAYGTCAGTGTCATGAAGATCTTCTAAGACTCCTTTACAATCACCATCCAGGATTCTTCTCTTGGACTGATAGCCATACAATAGAGTATCAGGAATTACTATTTAATTTAATTAATAAAAAAATGGAAACATAGAGAACGAAGCATAGTAAAACTATTATACCCGCTCTGCAGATATCCCCAAAGACTCTAGCATCTCCCACTCATTTTTGAGAATTGGAAAACAAGAATCAAGAATTTCAGAAAATCGGCCAACATCTGACAAGTCAAAGAAGGCAGAGAAACGAAAATTGTTTTCAAAAAACATCACTAGAGCAGGGCAAGTGTTTTAAACAGGAAAATTTGAGAGGCATACTTACCCATTTTCAACATCTTCACATACTTCAACAAAATCAAGAAGAATAATGTCTTTGAAAGCTCATTGGAGTTGCAGCATTTTACAAGCCAAGACATGTATTCCTCAGGGCTCGATGAGAATGTCTCTGCTAACTTAGTGATATTCTCCATATTAACAGTGGATATGCGTGCAAGATCCAAATTCTGCAACCATTTCAAAATTGAAGTCAGATGAGAACAGAATACAGTTTCAATTTTTGAGATGCTATGAAAGATAATGACAAGTAAAACCAGGTTTTTTAAAAATAAATTTGTTCAGGAAAATATTGCTGAATTCATACTCTCTAAGTGCACAAGAAAAAGGTCTCAAATCACTGATTTAACTTATATAAAGAACAAGTACTACTACACACTCTCACTTTCATTAATTAAGAAAGTATCAATAAAAGCATGCTTTTGCAAGCAATAATGACCAAAGTGAAGATATGCATGCCACTGTAGTATTATCAGCTCATGTTTCCTATTGTGTATCTGTTTACCTTATCTGACACTGGAAGGTTTACGACATTCTCATRGAAAGGCCACTTTATTTCTTTAGCCAATTCCAGAGCCTTCAAGTTTGATTTCTGAGTCTGGTTAAGCAAAAACATAAAAATTAGTCAGCAACACAAATAATACTCACAGATGATCTCATACTTCTTTTCACTGATACAAGAAGTATTTGAAAAAGAAATAAACCTTGGGTCGAATAAGAAGTAAGGGAAAGATTGTTGTTGCTAATGTGATTGCATATTGTTCCTGATCCTTGAAGTTTGTGATAACTTGTTGCAGGCATAATAAAGCAGTATTATTGGAAACAGGCGTGTTTGTTAACGAACCTGAAAAATGAACAAGCAATGAAAACAAGTTGAACTATTAAAATACTCCTAATCCTAAGTTATTGATACATAAAGAAATGACCAAGAGATGCATGTCCGCAAACTTTTTTTTTAACTTTTGAATAACGACATATTCCCATTTTTTTCAAAATTTTAGTATCTGTAGAACTGTCAACGAGAGAGAGAGAGTAAACAAAATAGAACAAAGGAAAAAAAATTGTCAAGTGAATAGCATCTCACTTGACAGCAAAATATCGATGCATCTTTGAAGCACATTCTGGAGTGCTTTCATAAGGAGTGGTGAATTTAACAGTTCGGATAAGTTCTTCAAATTCAGAACTGCCAGTACAACATTTAGGTCATCATCACAAAGCCGGCGGATTAGTGCATCCTGAATGGCATCAAATTTCTGGACAAACAGTAGAAAAACGCATTAAATAATAATAATAATAATAATAATAATAAAAATAATAACAACAACAACAACAACAATAACAACAACAACAATAATACCAACAACAATAATAATAATAATAATGATAATAAGTTAATAACTAAGGAGCACTAACTAGAATCTATTATAGAGATTGCCATCAACAAAATACATAAGTGACAGACAAGGCGGACAACTTATTTTAATTAAATATTCACGTACAGGACTATAACCAAAATCAATTTGCAACTCCATAACTTTAACAGAAAATGTATTACCTTTGAGCCAGCAGTTTTCTCCCTCAGAATGTTGGCTACATCCAAGTCCAAGACTGCTGACCTTCGAATCTCAGCCTGTAATACCAAAATAACAAGTAATTAAAGAATTTTAGTAAATTCAAAACCAACACTAGTTGTGCAAACATGCCAGAGATCAATGAGCAAGCATTCAGAAAGTAAAAAACAATGGCATAATATCATCGTGGTGTCAATAATTAAGTGTTGGTCTATTACACCATGTCAAAAAAAAAATACCTCCGCATGTTCGAGAGCAAAAAAAATTTTTGGATCAGGTATTTCTTGTGATGACTCCAAATTTTCATCTAATATCTTGCAGAGCAATTCATAGGTTGTATTGACTTTCTTGGACGGTATCTTAGTGTCCTATAAAATTTCGCATGAAGAATCAAAATATAAATTAGTACCACTCACCCAAAAAAAAAAAAGGAGAATAATAACCTTCAAGAAACCAAAGAACGCTTCCCGGATTCATTAGGATACTTCTCACAAATAGAAACCAGAATCTGTTTGCCTTGGCTTCCTGCAAAAACGAGCCAATTAGAAAATAGAAAATAACTGTGCAAAAGCAAAACAAGAACTAGGACATAAGAAGAATAAATCTGAGCACAATTACAAACCTGATTCGGATGATACCAAATTAATCTTGCCCTGAGATATATTTATGCGCATGGAAAGAAGTCTAACGACCACGCGACTAACATAGTCTTTCATAGGAACAGTCTCTATTATTGACAGTAAAGTATGACTGCACTGATCATCAGTAGCACTGCAGAGCAAAATATTTAGTTTGATTAGATACAGGTAAGCAAATGTGATATACAAGAAAATTAAATCATCACCAACCTATGCTCAAGTAACGAGTCCAGAAACACAGCTAAGAACTTATCAATGTTAAAGTCCTTGGTCAATCCTGAAAGAATCTCCGAAACATCCCTTCAAATCAAGAGGAAAAATATATGAAACTCCAGTTTCAGATCTTTCAAATTTAACAGAGAACTATAAATATAATTACCTGATTTCATTTAGGACACTCACAGTCTTCTTGGGGATCGATTCCACGGATTGAAGCTAGACAATAAACAGAATGTTAATGAACAGCCAGGTAACACCAACACCTCAAAGATACTAAATACGCTATATGTAAGGAACACATGTTGTGTCACAGCTAATCAAGAAGCAAAGATATTTTTGAACAAAAAAACACTAGTTCTAAGATGAATTCACAAACAGTATATATGTTTTTGACAACTTAGTATTCCTATTAAAGGCACACTCCTGTCAAGTCAAACCATGAAAAAATAAAAATAAAAACTACAACACTAAATCTTAGCGCACACACCACCAAATGCAACAAGCTTTTGACAACATTAGTTGCCAAGGCTGCCTTTTGGGCTAGTAAACTCACAATCATTAGCGCCCCAGCCTGTATAAGAATAAAGATAATCTCCATTCTCTAAGAAAAAATTCATAGTCTAAAACAAAAGAAAAACACAAAGTTGGCATGTTTGAACTCGACCTTCTGATCCAATCCTCTGGCACCATGTTGCAGTCCAGAACTCACATATGGCAGAATCCTCTTCACAGTGTCACTATCAACAGTAGCAAGTCCCAAAACCTCGAAAATAACAGCTGTACAGAATCCAATCACATGTTTCGACGGATGAATCTTTTTCACAGGTGTAGCCTGAAAAATCAACATTTTTAAGTACTCGTGATAGTAGCAGATATAACGGGATTAAAGAATCATAAGCGCAAATAACATGTTCTCACATAATTACAAATAGCCTCCAAAACACCCATGTCTCGAATACACTGTTGTACGATGACCTCCCTGGGTAGCCGTGCACCTGATGCTTTAACTCCATCAAGGAACGTCCATTTACTGTTCCTGCACCACCAACATTAAATAGATGAGGCACACTCCTGCCAGGCGGTGAAAAATATTAATAAAATACCAAAAGAAAGATATAGAAAACCCACGAAAAATTAAACTAAATAAAAAAAAACTCAAAAAATGACTAAGTAAATAAAAACTTAAAAACTAGAAATCCTAAAAAAAAACGTCAAGACTTAATAAAAAATAAAAATGGAAACTATAATTTTGGAAAAACCTAAGAAAAACTAAACTAAATAAAAAAACTAATCAAAGAACCCTATACACCCAAACAGAAAAAACTAAAAAACTAAAATTTGGACTCTGCCCAGCACAAGTTTTTGTCAAAATTAGGTTTGCTACATAATTATCAGTTATCTGGATTGCTTAAACAGTCATAATATAAAGAAACTAGAGAAACAAGAATGAAAAATGACAGAGACCTATAAATCCAGAAGGAACTTGTAATTTATACATACCCTGTGTTGATTAACTGCACTATTTGGACAAATACATGTGTGTCATGGTATGGCAATGAACACAAGATCAGGTCATCTGCATTGTACACATGAACCCTGCAGCACCAAAAAGAAATATATATGAAAGAAAAAAAAATGTACAAAACCTGCAAATCAGAAGCAAAAATTACTCGCAAAAATAACCATGATTGCATTGAAGCAGAATGCATACTTGTATCTACGAATTAAATACTCCAACGTCTTCAAAGCCGAATGCAACTCGAGATATCCGGACAATAATCGTAAATAAGAGCTAATTGATGCATTAATTCGATTGTTTTCGTCCTGGCCAACCAACTCCCTGTCCAGCTCCTTACTCTGGTAACTGAACAAATCATTCTTGTAAATATTAAAACGCTCCTCCATATTTATCAAAACCTGCAAACCTGTTTTAAATCGAATATAAGAACTCTTGGAACTACAAAACTGCACAATTCCGATTATTTATAAACATAATGAATATTTTGACTGAAGACGTGCTATTTGAATCAATACCCGAGAGAGCGATGTTGAGGATAGTGTCGAGGTCAATATCCGCAGCTGCTTTGGCATCAAATAGAATTGAAGGACGAGTTAACGGCCGCTTCTTGCCGGGTTCGGGATCGGTGGAGGCATTTAAGGCGGTTTTGATAGCCTGCAGCTGGGATGAAATTGAGGTTCCCGCCATTGTGTCGTTCCAATTTGTGAAATTCTCAGGAGATTGTCGAGTGACGGAGAGAACAACCCTGGAATCTTTGTGCGGCGGCGGTGGTGGCGGTGATGGCGTAGTGAGCTGCGAGTGAGAGGAGCAGGGACTTTGAAAGATGGCGCCGAATTAGGGTTTAGGGTTTTTGTGCCGGAGCAAACAGGATTTAATTCTCGGATGATTGGAGAATACGACGTAGTATTTATAAAAGTAGGGGTAAATTTGTCTTTGGCATTTTGAAGTTCGGCTACAAAATTTTGGCTTATGAATGTGCAGGGGTTCGTTTCCAAAATTTAAATGAAAATTGTTGGGGATTTTTATTCTTTATTTATTATTATTATTATTATTATTATTATTCTTTTTGACATTCTACTTTGCGGTTATTTCAAATTTCACCTTAAGTCATCATACGTTCAAATGTAATCCCTATAATTTGAACTTATAACTAAAATTCCACCAATCTGCATATGATTTTCAAAAATTGGTCAAAACGAAGTGGGGGATCTCTATCACGAAGACTATCCCGCGAGAGGAGGGGGAGCTAGAGCAAGAGAAGATATGCAGACTCCTCTAGCTCTACCTCATCTTCAGAGTCTCATACCCAGAGATCTAGGTATAAGCGAGGAAAGAGATTGGAATTAGGGTGAAAATTTTATAAACATCGAGGTCGGCGATATAGCAAGCACACTAGCGAGAGTGGAACAGAGGACTCGAGCACGGATGGTGAGTCCAGGCGAAAATCTCAAAAAAGTCGAGGTCGATATCATGAGGAAAAAGGAGAAAATGAGGACGGGCCAGGAAATAAGGCGTTCAGAGATATGCAAGAGGCACTGCTAACTCTGCTGAAGCAAATGGCGAGAGAAAAGCTTGACATGTTTAGTTTATGGATTATTATATAATTAGGGTTTAATTTGGGAATAATTATATAATTGGTGTTAAATTTAGAGATTATTGTATAATTAGGGTTTAACTAGTATTGACCCGTGCGTTGCACGATAATTTTTTATTTTATTTTATCTAAAATAAAAATAATGATCTTAAATATATTAACATATTTAAATAAGTAATTGTATATATGTATACTTAAGTTTGTGTGTATATATATATATATATATATATGTGAGAACCATCCCTGGTTCTCACACGAGACGTTTTTTTACCTTAATCGCTCCCTATATAAATTATTTAAATATTATTCAAAGATCGAATAGTATTGAAAATGATATAACCTGATTCATAAAATGATTGTTATTAGACGAAACGTACTTTACAAATTATGAAAATTTTCCTTATATAGTTTTGTTGCTATTTATTCTCATCATTGTCGATCAATATTTTTAAACCCTTATAATTTGTCACCCTTGATTTGGCAACGTACAACTGACCATGACTGAAAACTGGCTTCTTAGAAAAAGTCCAACGTAAAGGAGAGATTGTCCTTAAATTTTGTTGATCATCATAGCGTATGACACAGTTTGAGGAATTTGTAGTCTTGGAACTTAAGGCGACCCCGGATTAGATGGTGTGTCAGTCATTTTAGGGATGAACACAAATTCACATGCATTACTACTTTGAGAAATATTAGCCTATACAATGTGACCGTCAAGTTTTGTAACAACCAACATTACACAACACAAGAGAATGATCGATATTTGTCAACAACATGAGTGGAATTCTAATTTTTTTATTTCACTCATAGTTCGGCAATCCATAATATTTAATGGTGTTTAAAAACTCTAGTGAGTGGACGTCCTACAATATGTCAATGTTTGAATCAGATTTGCATGCATTATTAGAGATAAGATATACTTTATATTCTCCATCATTTTATGACATCATATATTTATTAATCAAATAGACGACATCAAGTGTTGGGGAAAGAATAGCACGACCCTCCAAATAAGCGAAGCATTCAGTAGTTTTTTTCCAAATTATGGATATGTGCTCGCCACAATTAACAGAACATGGTTACCATCAGCTTTTAATAATAGATAATATGGATTGCAATTTGAATGATACCATCACTTGGTCCCTCAACCATTTAATCTCCTATATTATTTAATGAATTGACAAATTTCTTTAACTTGATAAACCCAGGATCTGAATTGTGATTTTGCATCTCCACATTCTTGGTCTACTTCAAAACTATGTAATGAGTTCATAAATGCAAATATTTGCTCACCATGTGAACTATGTATGGTCTAGTGCCTTTTGGAATAATCGGCAAAATTTGATGAAAATCTCCATCAAGAATGATTATTTTGTTACCAAATGGAAGCTACATATTAGAATTATTTTACGATCTCATCACGTCTTTCAATGTTTTGTCTAGAGTTTTAAAATAAAAATAAGCATCATTGGAGGTTCGTCCCAAATAATGTGTTGCGCATCCACCATTAATTTTGCAAGTGGAGTTCCAGTAAAGATCGAAATCTTGGTGGATATTAAAATGAACCCTAAATCTACAATGCCTAATTTTTCATTTCAAAAAAAAAAAAGAGAAGATATGCCGCTAGATATTACATTAAGAATAATACCACCATTAGATTTAACAATCGTAGAAAGCGTCCTCCATATCCATAGACGAGAAACACACCACCCTTGGTTAACTGTGCTAAGTCCATAATTTTATCATAAATGTAATGGTGATAAACATTTAAATTATCAACCAATTTACCATGTTCTTCAATGAGTGTATCACGAACACACTCCAGTTTTTCACCAATAAATCTATTACAATACATAATCAAATCGAAGACCTTTGGAATTGGCATGAGAGAAAAATCCTTTAAACTCTTTCCCATTCGCTGTAGTAATTTGTCAACTTCTAGCAAAACAAGGTTCGGAATTTCAGCATCACTCATTTGTAAATCTGAAAAAGAAAAAGTGCATTGAAAATATGATAAAAATAGTGGTAATAAAAATAATAGAATAGAATATAAGTAATAGTTTATAAAGGATAAGAAAATTATCAATACTTGCTACATTTAAATTTATTCAACTTTCGTTGATTGTATAAAATGCCATATGAAAAATCTTCTCATCATTTCTCCTACACTTTTTCGGGACGTGTTAAAGATTTTAATGCAAGTAAGGTTATAAATAATGACCTCACAAAATGTGCTGATCCTTAATTACTTATATCTGATATACCGTTAATAGCATACATCGTGATATGTATCATGTTGCGTATCGTTAATTTTTTTTAATATCATCATGGTATTAGACTTCTCGAATTACATCTATAAAATACTAAGCATAATAGTTATCACCTGTTTTAGTGGAATATAGTAAACTAGTTTAATACCCGTGTATTACACGGGGTTTACCAAAAGATAAATATAAAAAGTATTTGTGATAATTACAAATTCTTATGTAAAATGAAAAAAAAAGTTAAAATAATGTATTCTCAACCCTTGCCTTGTACATGTCTAATCTATATATATATATAATAACAATGTTTTCTATATGAGGCAATTGTTTTGTCTCCCGCCAAAACTGTTTTCTTTCTCCAAAGAGAAACTTTTTTGGCGCAAAAGCCACTTTTATTGACTTTTCAACTGTTTTTTTTTTTAATTTTAAATATCTCAGCCATCATTGTTGACTTTTATGCACAATTTGAATTAACGTGTTATTTATGTGTGGCCGCACGAATTTCAGATTTGCTCCTATAAATTAGGAAACAAAATTTTCACTTTTTTTGACTTTTCAACTGTTTTTTTTTTTTAATTTAAATATCTCAACCATCATTGTTGACTTTTCAGCACAATTTGAATTCACGTCTTATTTCTGTGTGGCCGTACAATTTCGGATTTGCACCTATAAATTAGGAAACAGAATTTTCACTTTTCTATTTGTTATAGTATTTTTTTAATGACTTTAATTTATACCCGTAAAAATTGTCGATTGTCATATGTTAATATTTCCAGTTTGTTATAAATATTGTTTGATGCTTTTAATTATGATTCGGCTGATTTATAAATTCACGATTGTCTATACTGAATGAAAAAAAACAATCGAGRAAAAAAATTAAATAAATAATTTACAGGCCCCAAATAAATAAGAAAATGAAAAGACAAAGCAAGAGAGCAAATTAAATAAATTAATTACAGGCCACAACTAAGGAAGGAGAAAAAAATAAAGAAGGGAAATAAATAAAYATATATGCCCAATTATATAATGATTTGCATGCCTGCTGTGTAAAATTAGTAGTAATTTCAACCCGATTCTCTTGCAGAATTAGAATCCTGTAAAATGTAAATACAATAAATCAGAATCAGATTGAATTAAGGTTATTAAAATATCAGAATATATCAGATTAAGTTAGATTTTAGCTTATTTCAAGGTACACGGTTTTGTTAAATATATTGATATTGATTAAATGATATACCATATTTTTTATTAGGT
Organism: Phtheirospermum japonicum; assembly: GCA_014905375.1. Lineage (NCBI taxonomy): Eukaryota > Viridiplantae > Streptophyta > Magnoliopsida > Lamiales > Orobanchaceae > Phtheirospermum > Phtheirospermum japonicum. The sequence goes on along the minus strand of BMAC01000023.1, from coordinate 1,365,168 downwards.
AATTAGGTGATTAGGTAACAAAGAATTCGTTCGTTTTATTTGATTTATTTATTCTTTAGATATGTTTGGGGGCAACAAATCATCAATGTTTCACGTTTAAAAAAAATCACATAAAAGATCTACTAAAATATATTTAAAAAAAATTGATTGCTATAATTGAGGGATAAGAGATCTGATTTGTTTTCTTGGATGACCGAAATACCTTATTTAAAATTCCTAGGGTTCCACGGAATTCACCCTATAAATACAGGGTAGTATTAACTGCAAGATATCAATTTCATACTTCCGAATGTGTCTTTGTTTTCTCTCTATTTTCAAAACTTGGGCTGCTAAGATATTTGGAACAATGCCTCCACTTTTCGGATTAACAAAGGAGATCGACCGCACTAATAAGAAGGCTCTAAATYTTAGAGTTGTTCGRTTRTTTGAGAGATCTGGATACGACGATAAAGATCAAAAATCGTCTATTGAAATTGTATTTCATGATGTGGAGGTAATTATTCATAATTTTTTTTCTGTGCGATTTATATAGGATAAATATACTTGCTCATTATTAATCAATTATGTAGTATAATTAAGCTAAATCGAATCTAACCACTTATAAACAGGGAGAACGCATCTCCGGGGTGATAAAAAAGATTAATGTGAAGTTGTTCGAAAGTCGTATAGTGGAAGGTCGCGTTTATGCGATTAGAAATTATTACGTGGAGAACAATACGGGCAAATTCCGCACTACCGTGGCTAAATTCAAAATTATTTTCCATGCGAAAACAATCTTGGTTGATGTTAAGGAGGCTGGTTTCCCCAATTACGTCTATGATTTTCGACCCTTTGCAACATTTATCGACGTCAATAAAATTGACGAGACGATGCTATTTGGTAAGTTTCTTAATATTTTTGAATAGTAACACTAAAATTTAAAATTTTGGCATCTCTTAAATAATTTAGTTGAATTTGTTGTTGTAGATGTTATTGGAAAGGTGGCGGAAATACGCAACCCTCAAGACAAGGAGCTTATGGGAGGACGTCGAACAAGGTTAATCGAGGTCATTCTGGAAGACTTGAGGTAATTTTAAAGTTATACAATGCCTAATTTTAAAGTTATACAATCCGAAATCCTAATTTTTATTTATTTAGGAGTCAATTGTTTTTTTTGGTGTTTTTTTGGTATTATAGTGGATGACGCATAAGTTGCACACTTTGGGGTGAGTATGTCGACGAAGTTTTGGCTTTCGAGAGTGGATTGTCAGCGGAACCTCCCGTTATGATATTGCAAATGTGTCGCGCGAAGGTTTATAGAGGTAATAATATAATTGTGTTTTTAATTGTAATTTTTTTTAATTATATTTTTGATCAATATATCACTTTCATCAATTTATTTTCTTCTATTTTCAAATTCTGTTTAAAAATTCAGCATCATTAAAATTTCAACGTCATTGTAATTCCAGTTTTTAGATTCTATTTAAATCTCAGCTTGCGTCCTAATTGCAGTTTTTAATTATATTTATATTATATTTATAGAAACTGTTTGTAAATTCTGTTTCTTAATTGCAGTTTTTAATTATGTTTATATTATATTTATAGAAACTGTTTGTAAATTCTGTTTCTTAATTGCAGTTTTTTAAGGGGTTGTTTTTAAATTCTGTTTTTTAACTATGTTTTAGGCGAATTATTATTCTATTTTT
>BMAC01000023.1:1305911-1357496 GCA_014905375.1 Phtheirospermum japonicum | reverse complement strand
ATTCGAATTGGACACGGGTTATGGGCTGGATCCGGTTTCAGAACACGGGCCAGTTTGAATATTTTTACGGGCTCAACATACTGGGCTTCAGAGTTTACAATTTGGACTCCAATTAAATTAATGTTTGGGCTAAGATGATATTATTTAAATGGATTGAATTATTAATTCAAGTCCATAAAATATTTATAAATTAAATTAATTTTCAAATTATTTTAAATTTATAGGAATTTTAAAGTTATATTATGATGTTATTAAATAAAATTTATTTGTCTTTAGATTAAATTAATTAATTATGCACTATTATGATGTTAGATATTTTATTTATACGTATTTAATTAATTATTATTTACATGATATAATATATGTGAATGATTTCTTTTGAAATCATTCTCTATTAATGTAGATCGATCTAATTTAATCTTTTTATTTTAATAATAACAAATATAAATATAGTATCGGGTTGTTTGTAAATTTAGATATTTATTCAGATTAGGATTACTTTCGTTGAACTATGTTATTATTCAATGAAGATTGAATTTGTTTTTTGGTTGCAATAGTAAAGATTCAAGTAGGTAAGTAAATATAAATTTACTTATTTTAAATTTATATGAAATTTAAAATTAAATTATGATGTTTTCCAATAAATTTTAGTGGTCGATTTTAAAATAAAAGAATTATGCATTATTATATAGATTTCAATTTTTAATTTCAAAATGCATGTGTATGTGTAGTATATATATAATTTATTAATTCTTAATTGACATAAGATATTGGAATAGTAATTTTGTATATTTCTTATGATTTATTTTACATAATTTAGAATTGAAGTAAGGTATTGGAATAATATATGTATTCATTTTTATGCATATACAGAAATGGTGTATGTGTATGTGTATACATTTTATTAATTTTGAACTAAAAAAAAGATATTTGAATAATGTCTTATTATAATATTATTTTAGTTTGGATTGCACTATAATATCAGAATATTGGGCTTATGTGGATTTAAATTTGGACTCAAGTTAAATTATTCTTGGTTTGGATTTAATTATTTAAAATATATTGAATTATTAATTAAAGCTTAAGATTAAATTTTATTTTATTTTATTTATTTATGTAAATTTTAAAATGATATTATGATATTTTTAAATATATTCTAGCTATTATCGTGGTCAAATTTGAATTAATTCTGCGTTAATGTATATATTTTGATATTTAATTTCGAATTTCATTGCAAGTAGATTAATTTAATTGTGTCTGTAGATTTGATCATTTATTATCTATTAACTATTAATATATTTCTTCTTTATTTAATTTGGTCAGGTTATTATTTTATTTTATCTTCTTTATATCGAAAATCAATTTCTAAAGTATATTCGAGAATGTATAAATTTAAGGTTATTAGTTCAAGGTTTATTCATTTTTATTAATTTAATTTAACCTTTTTTTATCTTTGTATTCATTTTCTTATGTTTATGATTTGTTGGTCAAATTTCTACTATTTAGAAATTATGATTTAATTTACTTAAATATTTATAATTTGTTCTCTAACTRTATGATTGTCACAGGCGGCGTGAATTTGTCTGAGAATACATGCCCGTGCATGGCCTCAGGATTGCTATCAAACGCGAGCGCAATTGAAAATACGACTCATTTAACGGATTTGAGGTGAAATTGCTCGCATGATTGTATATATCTCTATCGTAGATATTTATTTATTTATTCACATATTAAATAATAAATAAAATAATATTAACACAACTTGAATTTCTATATTTAACTTTCTGCCCCGTGCATCGCACGGGTGAAAAAAAAACTAGTTTATTTATTAATTATTATAATTAAAACTTTATTTTCATGTTTAGACTCAATTCTTTAATAATTTCATTTACATACTTATAAATATTCAAAATAAGTCTCATTATAAACTCGAGCCTAATCTCTTTGTATTTTAATGTTTAGATTAAATTCATTAATAATAGTATTACGTACATACTTTAAAACCTAAACAGATGTCATACTCTCAACTCGTGTCGTATTGTACCGATGTCTAATTAATATTTAATAATAATTATAATAATAATAATAATAATAATAATAATAATTTAGGTTTTTATACTAGATTGAATTCATTACTAATATTTAGTTACATACATAGATTATTTCAAATAAATCTTAATTTACCTATATAAAATATTTAAAATTACAAAATTAAAATTATATTAACTTTTATTATAAACATTACCTATTTAATAATTTCATAATAATTTTTTTAATTAAAATTATATCTTATGTAATTTATCTTTTAATTAAAATAACTAATTTAAATCTTTTCTACTAATTTTATATGACTTATTTGTATTTTTATAATAGGTGAATAAAAGGAAAATATTGAATTAGATAAAATATAATAAAAGAAAAATATTAAATTAAGTAGAATTAGGTTTGGATGAAACCTAAGCAACTGAAACAATAAAACTTTTTATTTGCCAAACGAAGCATGTGAAGCAGACATGCGCATATTATGCGAGATTTGGAAAAGAGTAATATTCATTAAAAATACCACAAGAATAATATTAAAAATAGTACATACAAATCGTAACATTATTTGTTCTGTTTTCACAATAAATAATTATTACACCCAAATCAAAACATTACTTGTTCTAATTACAATAAGACTGATTTTCACTATTAATAATTTTGCAAGTTTTATACAATGAGTCACGAAATTAGTTGTGATATACCAAGAACATTATTTGTTATAATCACAGTAAGACTGATTTTCAGAATAGAGAATTTTCAAGTTTTTTTTACCTCGAGTCACGAAATTAGTTGTAAAGTATATAAAAATACATTAAACTTGACGGGGAAACCCGTAGAAAATTGAGTTTGAAAAAATATAAAATATAAAACACCCCCGCGTGTTACATGTGAATATGCGATATAAAAAATTAAAATTTATAAGACACTGATAATTCTATTGCAAAACGTAGTGTATCCAACTTGTAGTATATGTAAATTTTTTTTCTGCGTAAAATACTAATTTGTTCGTACAGATATATAATATGTGTATCAATGCATTATATTGGAATTAGATAAAGAGATTTAGAATATATTTAATATTTATTTTTCTAGCCATAATAATTTATTATTATTAGTATTAGTATTATGTTATTTTTTTGTTTGTTTTTGTTTTATGTTTCGTGTAACAATAGTTTTTCATATATATTTTTAATGTTATTTTCAATTTATTATATAAGTTTATATTTTTTATATTTATTTATCTTTTTTAATAACTTTATATAACTCATATTTTTCTTAAATAAATATTTAGAATTATAATAAAATTATTTTAAATTTTATTATAAAAAAAAATAATTCAACTTATATAGATTTCTTCTAATTAGATATAACTTTTTTATATTTTTATATTAAAAGAATAAAAGTAAGATATTGAATTAGGCAAAATATGTTAAAGAAAATATTAAAGTAGGTAACATGTAATAAAAGAGAAATATTGAATTATGCAAATTATAATATTAGGAAAGTATTAAATTATGTAAAATATAATTAAATGAAAAATACTAAATTAGGTTAATATTTGTCCCTTCGGGGACATCCGATAAAATTAGAACGATACAGGAAAAAAAATTAGGTTAATATTAGGCTTGGATGACTCCGAAGCACCAATTTTTTTCCAAAGCTAAAAAAACATAAGAAACATACACATAGGATAGGAGAACTTTGCATTAATATATAGGAGATATTACTAATAAAAATAAATTTGGTTTTCTTTTCTCTTACATGATTTTTTCACTATCCACCATGGATTGTAGATCTACTATAATTTCATTTGAAGATATTTTTTTCCTCCGCACAGTGAAAAAATGATAGTATGAGTGTTAAATAAAATATAAATATTACAATGATGTTGAAGTGATTAATATGTAAAATATAAATGCATACCTCACAGAATTAATTCAAATTTGAAACTTCAATAGAATTGAAGTATGGAATGAATGCTTTTTTTGGAATTAGTTGATCTTTTTCCAAATCTATTATAATTGATGCAACAGTGTTCATTCTACTTAATGTTGGATTTACACTTGTATTATTTTACGTGGTTTCTAAGATAGTAACAAAATACATTACTTTATGAGATCAATTTTAAAAAAAAGTGTTGAATCGTAATAATATTTTATAAACAACATGATGATAGCCAATAAAAAATATCAAATTATATTGTATTGTGAATTTTTGTATAATTTAATTAAATAAAGTGGTCAAATTATTTTTGAGAAAAAGTGACAAATTTGATATTGTTGGAGTCATAATGAAAAAAATAATGGAAAAACATAACAAATATATATATATATATATATATATATATATACACACACACACATATATATATGCAATTTTGTATAATTTACTTAAATAAAGTGGTCAAATTATTTTTAAGAAAAAGTGACAAATTTGATATTGTTGGAGTCAGAATAATGGAAAAACATAATATATATATATATATATATATATATATATATATATATATATATATATAGAGAGAGAGAGAGAGAGAGAGAGAGAGAGAGAGAGAGACATATAAGGATTTAATTTTGGAATAATAATATAAACCCTATGGTTGAATTTAAGAATTATTATATAATTAGAGTTTAAATTAGTGATTATTATATAATCAGGGTTTAATTTAGAAATAATTATATAACTAGGGTTGAATTTAGGGATTATTGTATAATTAAAATTTAATATATGAATTATTATATAGTTAGGATTTAATTTAGGGATTATTATATCATTAGGATTTGCTTATTCAATTAGGGTTTGATTATACGATTAGGGTTCGTTAATGTTCATTAAGGGCTCAATTATGCAATTATCTTTTAAAGTGTATGTGATGTGGTTTATAAATGTCGTGGTGACCGATTGTGTTAATTTAGTGTATGTTATGTCTTGTTGTTATATACATGTTGTAATTGATTGATGTTGTGATTGGTTGGGTAGACGTCGGTGATGACGTGGTGTGCGGCACTGGCCGGGAGGTTTCGTCCCTCCAATAACGGTTTCAAAGTTATTTTAAAAAATGATGGTGATTTTAAATTGTTTAAAATTATCGGTGATGGTGGTTTTGAAATATCGTGGTGATCAGTACGTGGATGTTGTGTTTAACATATATATTATGGTTTGTTGATATTGTTTACATGTTGTTGGTTATTGATTGATGTATACGTCTGTGATGAAGTGGTTTACGGTGCCGGCCGTGAGGTTTTGTCCCTCCAACAACGAGGTTTAAAATAATTTTGATCCACAGTATAATCTATCTTTCTACACTCAAACAATATACCTTACACTCGTTTGAGATTTAGTATCGAGTAGAGAGTTTGATACTAAATCCCGAACTGTCCACTTATTTGGACAGTTTGAGAGCGTGATTGTAATATGGCTTATCTTATCTATATATTTTTTTGTTGATCATAAAAGTTTTGGTTTAGTAATTCTCTTTTGTTCTCGGGTGCACTGCAATATATGTGTATTTAGAGAAGTAAAGGGAAATGATGCCGAAATTTAGTCAACAAAAATTCATATACTAAGACGCTTTATTACTGGAAAATCATGTTTTCGAATCAAATAGGGCCCTCACCAATCATTTTCTAGCCACCCTCATGTTGCCCATTTTTCAATAAATCAATATAACAATCATATAATGATAGTATGAGTTCCGATTGTAGTTGGATGTACAAACGGATCATCAATGGCTTTTCATCCCCATAATTAGTGGATGGAGTCGAGAGAGGTTGAAGTGTCCTTGTAATCTTAGTATATATAGAAATCATAGGTTTCTTGACATCAATGATACTAAGTATCACCTGGTTAGGCACGAATTCGAGCTGAATTACTATATATGGATTTACCACAGAGAAAGATGGCCCGCCACCTCTTGATGCCATCATGTTTTCACGTTGGAGGACCCTCTTACATCGCTTCCGAAGAATCATCAAACGCGTACATTAATATGGTTCAAGATGCAGCTAGTCCCGATTTTGATGTGGTTGCCGATATGGAAGAGTCGCCAAACCCTGAGGCCCAAAATTTTTATGACATGTTGAAAGCTGGAAATCACCATTGTATTTGGGGTGCGAGGGACATACTCAGTTGTTATTAGATTTCCATCCCATGAATCTGAAGTCAGAGAATTACGTGTCTCATAAATGTTATGATCAATTTAATGAATTAATCAAAGAGATTGTACCGAAAGACAATCTCGTACACGATAACTTCTACAATGGTAAGAAGTTTCTAAGGGTATGGGCATACCGGTCGAGAAGATAGATTGTTACAAGAATAATTGTATGATCTACTAGAGAGACGATTCTGATTTGACAAACTGTAAATTTTGCAATGAACCTCGGTTTAAACCCATTTCTTAAGGTAAAACAAAACGATAGAAGGCTCACGTCGTGTATAAGAAGATGTACTATTTTCCATTAACTCCTTATCTACAGCGGTTGTACGCATCTACAACTACATCAAAAAATATGAGGTGGCATGCTGAACACGTGGTTGAAGATGATGTTATGCGTCACTATTCGACTCAGAAGTTTGGAAACATTTCAACCAAACTCATCCAGATTTCACTGCTGAAACTTAAAACGTGAGATTGGGTCTTTGTATAGATAGTTTTCAATAGACATGTCCATACGGTTCGAACCGCCGGTTCGGTTTCGACAGAAACCTCGAACCGTGAAACCGACCGGTTTCTGGCGATTTGCAAACCATCGGTTCACGGTTTGGATCCGGTTCGGTTTGGCCATTTTTTATTTTTTTTTACTTTTTAAACATTAAAATTTGATGTTTTTGGTTTTTTCCCTATGTTTATTGATTTTTTATTTTATTAAAAAATATAATTAAATAAGTGAGAAAATACAAATAAATAACACTTTGACTTAATTCAAAACCATTAAAAATAAATTAAACTTGAACTACTATTTTAAATATTTGAAGTTAAAATAAGAAATTTTAATTAGAATACCTGAAATTTCTGAAGTTAAAATTATTATCTTTAATTATTATATTTTTTTAAAGATGTATGAGATCATATAAGAAATATAACTAATACTTTTAAATTTTGAATTAATTAAAAAAATATGAAATTGAACCATTTAAAATATTTGAAGTTAAAAAAAAATATATTAGAAGAATTTTAAAATTTTGAAGTTAGTGAGAAAATAGAACTAATACTTTGAAATTTTGAGTTTATTAAAGAAATGTGAAATTGAACCATTTAATATATTTGAAGTTAAAATTAAGAAAATTATATTAGAAGAATTTTGAAATTTTGAAGTTAAGTGAGAAAATAGAAATAAGATTTTTAATAAATTCGAGAAAAAAAAAGGAAATTGGACTTGAACTATTTTCAAATATTTGAAGTTAAATTTTGAAGATTTAATTTTAAATAACTGAAGATAGTTGTCTACGTATCCCTTACCTTGGGAATCAAAGTCTACGTAGCTCTCACTTATCTTAGGAATCGGAAGCGGTGGTGCGGGGGGTATCATCCTCATCCATTTATCGACTCGTTGCTAGATCTTGTGTCATAATACGTATCGCTCTCTTCATCTTCACTAAGAACATTTTTTGGTTTCCGTCGATCGGCGTTGACCCAATCATGCAACAATATTTGATACTCGAGATTGTGAGGTCTAAGGTTGGATCTTAGCTCATGCAACATGTACCCCCCTTCACTGAATACTTGTTCGACTGAAATGGTTCATACGGGAACGACCTATATCTCCCTCGCAATGATGTTAAAAACGGGATAAAGTGGTTTCCTCGATGCCCACCAATTCAAAATATCAAACTCGTTGTCATCTTCATTTTCCCCCAACGTTCTATATTCAAAAGACATTGTTAGATAAGCTTCAAGTGCTCGATAAGGGTTAGAACCGAATGAGTAACCCGAATGCCCCATTCGTGATTTTTTTTTCAAAATATCCCGAAATCCCTTGATTTCATCATCGCCGTCACCACTTTTACTAGGATTACCACTTCTAATAGAAGTTTATAGCCCAGGAGTACTTATACGAAGAGGACCATCAAAATTTATACTATATTCTTTAAATATATCAAATAAAGACTTTTTCACATTTTGAATAATATTTTCAACGGAAAGATATTCAAAATCTTCAAACGACAATAAAACATCATAATAACTGTCAATATATAGTTCTAAACCACTTTCTCCATTATTAGGATCTAATAATGTAGCAACTAAATATATATTTGGAATGTAATAAAAATAATTCAACCATTTTCGTTTCATAAACACATTATTTCAATCGTTCAATTTTATGCACTCCCTAAAGATGAATGCAATTTTAACATAATATTCAACAACAAGGTGATAAGTAGGATAATAAACACTGGAAAATAAACTAGTAGCATCATTAAACACATTTAAAAGTTTTTTCAAATAATTAAATGAAGACCATTGGTTTGTATATAACATAATTTCAGTTTCTTGTTGGCTAAAAAAGGAACACAAAACCTCTCTATACGAACATGTATCTTTCAATAATTTATATGTAGAGTTCCAATGAGTAGGCACATCAGTTGAATTTTTTTTTTCCTTCAAAACCATTTTCCTTATAAAATCTCGTCAATTTTCGTTGCAAAGATTTATTTCTATGAATACAAGTGACCGCCGCTTTAACGGGAGAAAGTTCATTTTTCAAAACATTCAAACCATTTTGAGCACACAAACTCAAAATATGGTATATGCATCTAATATAAAAAAATAAGTCACCAATATATGATTTACAAATTCTAATAAGCTCATCAATACTCGCCGTATTAGGAGTTGCATTGTCAAATGAAATAGAAAATATTTTTTCAACTATACCATACTCTTGACCAGGGGCGGATCTAGATCATAAACTTCAGGGGGCCACTTATTAAGAAGAACAAAAATATTTTTATGGCACGTTGTATAACAAAAAATAACACAATTAAAAAAATATAAATACAAGTTAATATTAATAATTAGCATACTACCAAAAAAAAAAGTTTATGAAAGAAATTCAATCGAATGTCGAATACATCTCTTTCTAACTAAAAGGAATACGACGTTCTTTTAAGTTTTCAAAGTCTTCAATGATATCTTCCAAACTCACATTTCTAGCAATCTCTCTCTCTCAATATATATCATTAATGCATCTGAAAGAAAATCATCCTCCATCTTGCTCCGTAACCTAGTTTTGACAATATTCATCGCGGAGAATGATCGTTCTGTAGTGGCAGTAGAAACCGGAAGAGTAAGCACAAGCACGATCACTCTGAAAACAAGATTATATGTAGCAGACTTCTTAGTCTTCACCAACCACTGACATAACTCTGAAATGGTTGAAAGATTTTTATAGTCAGATCCTTTGACTACATTGTACTCGTAATGCTTCAACTCCATCTTCAATTGCTCTTTTTCGACGCTTGTAAAATCTTGAGTATAAAACTTTTCAACCAAATTACATATATCCACAACTTTGAAAGATTTCACACTTTGTGGATTCAAAGAATTACTTAGAGTGAGCAATTCCATCGCATCATCACTAAAGCGGCCATTAATCTCTTGCAATTGTGAATCTATCGCAGCATAAAAAAGGTCTACACGATAATGATGCTCAATGGTGAAATTATCCTGTTGACAGCGGGATCGACCTCGTCTATCAATATATGGAGTGCTGAAGTTAGGAATATCAATATTTCGAACCTCACAAAAAGACTTTACTTTTGCAAGCAAATCATCCCATTTGTTATCTCTCATTTTTTGCAGTAAACTCTTAGTAGATAATACAAGCTCTATCGCATTTACAATATCCTGAGATTTACTTTGCAAAGCCAGACAAAGAGTATCAGTGATCATCATAATTTCACTCATAAGGTGCAAGATGAACACAAAATTAAAAGAAGTCATCTCATCATAAACGGATGTTGCATCTGCTCGCTGAGAAGGAAGCCCATCATCCATAACATTAAGCAATACAGTACATGATGCACTAAACATCTTAATTAGGCCGGACAATGATCTCAAATGAGAACTCCAACGTGTATCAGCAGCTCGCTGTAAAGTGCCAATTTGATTAAGTCCACGTCCTGTCTCGATCTCATTAATAGCAATCAAATGCGCAATATCATTAGCATGAGCACTCTTTAGTTCATCATTACGTTTGAAAGAAGCACCAACAATATTAACTATAAAAGTTAATTTATCAAAAAATTGATGAATGGGCGTCATATTTTTTGATGTTGCAACTAAAGCCAGTTGTAACCGATGAGCAAAGCAATGAACATAATAAGCACTTCTACAATCTTTTGTAATCAAAGCTTGCAATCCATTAAAATCACCCCTCATATTACTAGCCCCATCATAACCTTGACCTCTAATATTTTGAACATCCAAATTGTAATGAGTCAAAGAAGAATATATAGCATTCTTTAGAGTTAACGCTGCAGTATTAGATACATGAACAAGCGCAAAGAAACGTTCTTGAATGAACCCATTACTATCCACAAACCTCAATACTATAGATATTTGTTCTCTTTTTGACTCATCACGGGCCTCATCAACAATTATGCAATAATTGGCAAGTCCAATTTCTTCACGAATTGCATTTTTGACTCTCACTGAAAACACGTGAAGTATTTGTTTTTGGATATCATGACTTGTATACTTGGCATTTTTTGGAGCTTTAGAAATTGCTTTAGAAAGTTCGTCATTGTATGCAGCCAACATATCTACAAATTCAAGAAAATTACCACGATTATGTGAATCGGATCTCTCGTTGTGGCCTCTAAATGGAACCCCTTGGAGTGCAAGCAACCACACTACATTTATGTGAGCCTTTAACAGCAAACGATTCATTGCAACTTGTTGAGAACTAAATTTGTTGAACCCTCTTGTTATATGTTGTGGTTGGTTCATCAAATCCTCACATGCCTTTTCAGCATTACGATGGGCTGAACATACATTATCTTTCCTTATATGTCCGTTAAAGCACATGCTTTTCCTCGAACCTTCTTCCAACTATCAAATCCATCAACGTTAAATGCAGTTTGTTTCGAGCATCGAGATGGCTTGTTGAAGATAAAACACGAAAAACAATATACTTTATCTTTAGCCGGTGAATACTCCAACCAAGGAAATAGTTCATACCAATCGGGATTGAATCGTCGAGGATGGTCGATATTATTGTTTAATGGATATTTTTCAAGAATAGGTTGATATGCTTTCAAATTCAAATAAGCTCGACGAACCTCTTCCTTTTGGTTAGGAGGGTACTCCCATATTTGTCGACGCAATCCTGGGTCACGTTCTAAGGAATTGAGATCAAACTCTTCACATTCTGTATTTCTTAACCTTTTCGAAGGAGTTTCAGATGGAGAATCGTTGTTATTTGAGGCTGGAGATGGAGTTATAAGAGTAGTTGGGTCTAATTCGTTTGTTCTTTTTCTTGAAAAATAATTATCAAGCGTAGCCGATTTCCCCATTTGAAGCAAATAAATCCTATCGAACAATATAACTATCAATTTATCAGTAAATAAGTCTTTAAACTCCTATTGAACAAAAATAGCAATTATCACAAAAAATAAAATAAAATTATAAAATAGGATCAATCAACCAATAAATCAATTCATATTTCATAGCAAGATCAAAAACAACATTTAACAGTCATTCATCTCAATTTCTCAACCCTCAATGGATTGAAGGCCCGAATTTCATCCAAAAACTCGACCAACAAACAACAATTAATATTTATTAATCTTAATTTCTCAATCCATTGTAGGTTGAAGGCCCGAATCTTATAAGAATTCGACCAAAATAATAAGCCCTAGATATAAGATTTTTTTTTTTAGAAAAAAAAAAAATCTAAAAGGGATATTCGAATACACATACCTAAACGATGACCGACGACAACGATGAAAGAGACGGCACCTGAATGTTGAGTGTTGTGTTGGGTTGTTTCTTTTAGTTGACGTGAGAAAAAAAAATCTTGAAAATTCTTGTTGCAGGGGTTTTGTTTTGGTTTCTGTTGTACAAACAATCACCAGTACTCTTTTATTTCCTGTAGCCGTCTTTTTCTCTTTATTTTTTCTTTTTCAGGTTAAAAAAAAAGGGAAAATAATTTGTAAGGGAGCGGGATTCGAACTCGGTATCTATTAGGAGCTCAATGGGTTGGCTTACCACTTGACCAAGTCCTTTACTTGAAATTTTAGGGAGGCCGTATATTATATAATCTTTATATAAAAAATTATACCTATATAATAGTATAATTTTTTAAATTTTCTGCAAGGGCCATGGCCCCCCCATGGTACACTGTACATCCGCCCCTGCTCTTGACAAATCAAATGAATTAATTGACAAATATTATATGCATCGTGAGGAGGTTTAAAATCTCTATATGTAAGCAAACATTTTTGTAAAGTCCATGAATTATCAACCCAATGACATGTAACACCCATGTAAGAGTTTCGTTCCCAATTATCACTTAAACATCCGAGCAAATTGAAACTTTGTTTGGTAAGCTAGCAAATTCATTACATAAGTTTAACTTATATTCACCAATAATTTTTTGAATATCACGAGTAAGGGTAGAGCGTGGGACTCTTGTACTCTAGGGATTAAAAGAAAGTTGAGTGAACTTTTCATATAAATCATTAATGGCAAAGTTAAAAGGAAGAAATTTAGAAGAAACAACTTGCTAATTCCTTTCTATGAGTAGCGTCGGAATATGTTAATAAAGAAGAAGAGTTCGTACTAACCTATCCTCCTTGTAGTTTCATTTGAGTCTTATCGATACCGACCTTGTCGGGGTGTTTGTTGTTGAGATTGTTGCGCATATTCCTGTATCCTCCTCCTTCTAGGAATTGGTAAGATGATGGACAATAGTTGCAAGTGACACGATACCTCTTTTTTCATTTTTTGCCATCTTCCGGAGGTGGCTTGTTTGCGGGTGGTGGTATCTTGATTTTTTGAAAGTGTTTCTTGAAATGTCGGATATTAAATCTGTTGTTACCCGAGAACGAGTTTCTCGGGATGGGTTTCTTTGAGGTAAATCATCGTGCTCCAGCTCCTCTTGATCGGGCATAGGCATTTCTTCATTGACAAAGGCGGCTGCGGCTCGATAAGTTCGATCAATATTTGTATCACTCTAATCTTTGTCAATGTCGATGGGATTGGGATTATAGTCACTGACCGAAGGAGTGTTGCCTTATGATAAGTCGAAGGGATGGACATTGACATCAACGTCATTGAGTGCTACACTCTTCCCCTTATCGGCTCGACGAGAATTTGAAGAACCTCCACGGCTTGCCATTTTTTTATATAAGATTAATAAATAAAAATAAAATAAAGAGTAGTAGTAGTAGGCTAAAGTAGTAGGATTATAAATTTAGGATTATAACTAGAAAGTAAGAAATATATTTGGAACGATAACACTAAACTTAATTAAGTTTAAGATTAGGAAGGCTTGATAATTAAAGAAACTTATTAAATCACTAAATTTGCAAAGAAGAACAATGTAGAATAGAGAGATATAGAAGATGATAGGTTGGTGTGAGAGAAATGAGTTGGGAATGAGGGGTATTTATAAGAGTG
Source organism: Phtheirospermum japonicum (assembly GCA_014905375.1). Lineage (NCBI taxonomy): Eukaryota > Viridiplantae > Streptophyta > Magnoliopsida > Lamiales > Orobanchaceae > Phtheirospermum > Phtheirospermum japonicum. The sequence goes on along the minus strand of BMAC01000023.1, from coordinate 1,343,830 downwards.
AATGAAAGAAAAAAAGGTGGGAGAACCGCCGATTTCGGACCAAACTGGCTGGTTTCATTTCAAATCGGCGGTTTGATCAACAATCATTTCATCTCGATCGTTAATCGTAAACAATCACTTGATCTTGACTATTAATTTCAAACCACACGTTGACTACGCCCAACTGATGCATTTTGACCGGTTGAACCGGCCAATTTTTTTAAATTCTCAAATCGGCAGTTTAAACTTTGGAAAAAGGTGAAACCGGAATTGGACCGCCTTAATGGCGATCTCGGTTCTGGTTTCAGTTCAAACCGTAGTCATTGGTTTTCCCAACCATTGACCGCCGATTTGTCCGGTTCGCCCTAACCGGTCGGCATCTCTAATTTTCAACCATTTGGAAGTTTTGGCGCATAATATTCATCGTGTCCTATCATAGTTACACCCTAAAACTTGCCTCCGTGGATGTGCATGAAAGAGAAGTTCATGATCCTCAACATTCTTGAACTAGGGCCAAAGAATCCAAAAGACAACCTCGATGTGTTTCTACAACCTCTAATCGTTGAGTTGAATCAGTTGTGGATGGTTGAGGCTCCCTCATAAGATATATCTAAAAAATAAAATTTCCAATTGAGAGCAACCCTTATGTGGACAATTACCAATTTTCCTTCATATTCTATGTTGTTCGGTTGGAGTACAGCCGGTCGAACAGCTTGTCCTTGTTGTATGGAACACTCGGATGCCTTCACTCTTAAATGCAACGGGAAGTAATCATGGTTCGACAATCACTAAAAAATTATTGAATACGGTCACCATTTTTGAAAGGATAAACGATGCTTTCAAAAAAGAAGATCTGTTAAGACTCCACCGCCGAACGTCCGCTCAGGGACAAAAGTTTTGGTAGAGATAAAAAGATTGGGACTTCTGAATGTCACAGAACTAAATGTAACACTCGTTTATGCACAAATTTTCAAAATGTCTGGTTGGAGAAATGAAGCATCTTTTGGGATTTGTCAATATTGGAGAACAAATCTAATTTGCCACAATTTAGATGTTATGCACATAAAAAAAATGTGTTTGACAATGTTTTGAACATGGTGATGAATGTTAAAGGGAAGACTAAGGGCACATCTAAATCAAAGGAAGAGTTGAATGAATATTGTAATCGTTCAGAGTTGGTGTCAGACGGATCAGAAAAGTGTCCTAAAGCTTATTACACACTTGATAAGCCGTCGACAGCTGCATTGTGCAATTAGGTTAAAAACCTTCGATTTCCAGATGGGTACGCATCAAACTTGGGGTGTTGCGTTGACAAGAAAAAATTCCATTTGATCGGGGTGAAAAGTCATGATTGCCATGTATTCATGCAAAGGTTGATACCAATAGACTTTCGTTAACTGCTTCCTTCAAATATGTGAAAGGCTCCAACCAAATTGAGCTTATTTTTCAAGGACCTCACATCAACAATCGTTCGCACATAATATATGAGTCATCTAGAACACGACATTCTGTTAACATTGTGTCAACTAAAACTGATCTTCCCTCTAAGTTTTTTTGACTCAATGGAGCATTTATCCATTTATCTAGTGAATGAAACGAGAATTACTGGACCAGTGCAGTATAAATGGATGTACCCATTCAAGGGGTATCATCACAAACTAAAGAACAATGTGAAAAATAAGGCAAGTGTTGAAGGGTCGATAACAAACACATATCTGGTTGAAGAGGCATCAAATTTTAGTTCGTACTATTTTGAAGATCACGTGTTAACTAAAAGAACAAATTTGCCTATAAATGATGAAAGTCGGGATGGTGTAGATGGTGCTGATGAAGTTTCCTCGGTCTTTAAAAAATATGGGGAGATATTTGGTTCAAAGGGAAAAAGATTCTAACGAAGAAGAATACAACGCTGCAATGATATACATTTTGTTAAATTGCGAAGAGATCCAATAATATGTTAGGTACGAATACTCTTTTCAATTTCTACTGTAATGTATATATTATGTACTAATACTTTTTTACTCATTTTTCTAACAATGTAGTATTTACACGAAGAGCATTCAATGTCTCCAACCAAATATTACTGATGGTAGGCTCAATGAAAAACTAAAAAATGAGTTTGCCAATTGGTTCAAACATTACATAATATGTTCAATATCGAGATGCACATCATTTAATTATCGTACGCATTTATCTAGTATATTTCCTAAATTAAAAATGATTCTTCAACGTCATAGTCTAGAGATCGTTCGAATAATGTGATTGACGTGAATATTAGGAGCCTAGCATAGGGTCCACACGATGTGTGAAAACGTATACTGGATGTAAGATAAATGGTTATATATTTCACATAACCGAGCATGGATCTAACAAATCAACATCGAACAGTGGAGTATGCATTAAAGGGTCAAACTATGGGGCAGTCGAATATGATTATTATGGTCGTCTCATAAAAATTGTGCAGCTCGAATACACCAGGCGAATGGAGAAAAACACACTATTGTTCAAGTGTTACTAGTTTGATCTAACTCCTACATGCACAGAATTTCGTCCACATTATAAGCTTGTCGATATCAATCATAAGCATAGGTTCAATTGATATGAACCTTTTGAACTTGTTTCCTAGGATGTACAAGTGTACTATTGTGCGTACCCACATTTGAAATGAGACAAGTTGGACTGGTGAGCAACATGTAAAATCGAGGCGGGATCAAATGTTGAGTTTATCGAGCCTTTATCAGAGCAATCATTTCAGGAGAAAGCTATATATAAACGCAATCTAATTCAACTGGATGATGTCGATTTCCAGTTGCACAACCCCATTGATAGTGACGTGGATGAACTTGGTGATGAGACAGATGATGATACGGAAAAAGAGTTACTCACCGATTAATATACAGATCAAGACACAGACGAAGATGAGTTTGGTGATAACTTTAGTAGTGAAAATGTCGATTCAGATGATTAGTTTGGTTGAAATATATGTAAATTGTTATATTGTAGAATGCTCTTAATTTAACTAATTTATTTACGTTTGGATTTATTAAAATGGTTGATATATATACTGGTATTTTGTGAAATGCTCGTATTATATATACTTTTATCAGATGCCTAGAGGTCGTGGATGCGGATCCAGCCTAAGTCAATCGGATATGGAGTCAACTAATCGTTTAACTGGTTTTGATGATGATTACGTGGGTATTGGTACTGATCATTCAGCACTGACCCCATATACCACCACACAGACACCGTCCGATGCGGGTACATCTCAATAGGACTTGGGCCCACCACAAAGGTGATACATTGTTTATATTGTCAGGAATAAGTAAGTAAATTAATAATTATAAAATTCTTATCATTGTTATTATTAAATTATATTTGTAACCACAAACACAATTACAGGCTACATAGCTGACCAACATATTTTGTTTTAAGGCAGTCTTTAAGACTCTTGCATTATGGTGGGACATGTTTCAGATAATTATTATTTTGTGTCTAAATTTATTAATCTTTGTTGTAACTTGAGAATCATGTATCAATTGAATTGTAATTATTATTTTGTTTTGTAGGAGATTTGTTATTGAGACACAGACCTGTATATTCCACGAGATATACAGACGACGTTTCTCCACACGATGTAGGACAAGTATGGGAAGTGACTTAACGAGTACAAGCAGTTTTGTGATCAGACTGGTTAACCACCGAGGATCGTCGACGAGGGGGCCTGAAGGTAAATTATTTTGTTATATTTTCTCATTAAAACTTTTATTGTTATAGATGATTTGTATTTTATATATCATTCATTTCAACTAGGGTTTTGAATGTTGAGTTGGATAAGCCCGAAAAAATGAAGAGGTTCGAGTAGTGCAGCATCAATAGGAGGAGCGACCTGCTGGTCTGGGTACTAGGATGTTGAAGCACAGAGAGGGATGTAGATCTACGATCGATTATTCTTATGATATCGTAAGTAATTTCAGATCATAATATATTATTTATTTATTTATTTTTAATTTTAATTATCTGATAATTTCATTTGGATACAAGAGCAGGAGACGGGTGGGGCGGCCATTGCGTACCAGATTTTCTTATGTGCGCACAAGAAGGACGATGACATGTGGATCGATACGAGATCTAATAATACTAATGTGAGTCTCTTTTTTATTTAACTTGTTCTTTGGTTTTAATGTAGAATTTACAAACGAGTTGTATTTCAGAAGAAGTACGAGCAATGTCAAGATGAGGCACGTGCTTCTTCAAAGGACCCGGATAACGAAAACGACCCTGACCTTGTTTATCTTGATGTCGTCGGGTCAGGTAAGGGCCGACATTATGGCACCGGCTAGTTCGGGAAGCTGGTAGTTGCTACGAAGGGTTTTCGAGACATCGATTTTTGCTCCTTCCAGCAGGATATGACTTACGTGGGGGAGCTCAAGTCGCAGCTCCAGACGCAGAGGGAGGAGTTAGAGGCCACTAGACGAGTTCAGAGATGATGGAGCATCGATATAATGAGTTTGAGCTACTACGTGAGCAACAACAATTTCAAGCACATGTGAACGCGCAGATGGCCGAGCTATCAGCCCGATTACAGTAGTACCCGTCGCAGACTCCCCTGTCATAGGACTTCTTTGTATCAAATGTTTTGATAAACTTTTACTAACATTTTGTTGAACAAATTTAGTAATTGTAAATTTTCAGATATTTATATAATAATTAGTTCATTTATTTGACTATTTATTATAATTTTTTTTTTATCTTTTTTGGATGTTTAATAATAAAACAAAGATTAAACAATTATTTAAAATAATATTAACTTGAGGGAGATTTTCCTTCAGAAAAACAGAGGGCGCCTTCCCCTCGATTTTTTCTTTTTTTTTTGCAAATATTATTTTTAATATTTTTCGAGGGTTAACTTACCCTCGGTCTTTCCGAGGTCAATTTCTCCTCGAAAAAATCAAGGGAAAACCACCTCGATTTTTGGGAGGGAACATCACCTTCAATATTTTCGAGGGACAACTCCCCTCGGTTTTTTCGAGGCAATCAGATTCAGAGCCCCGAAATTTACCGAAGAAATGAACCCTCGATAATCCTCTTGAATAATTTACCAAGGGCATATTTCCCCTCGAATTTTTTTTTACCGATAATATTTTTTTCGAGGGAAACTTGCCCTCGATGTTTTCCTCGATAAACTGATTATTGAGGGCTTTTTGATAATTATTGAGAATTTTTACCCTAAGTAAAATGTTATTTTTTGTAGTGTAGGTTAAAGGACCGATGATTTATAACTTATTATCTTGTATTCTTGTGGGTATTTATAAATACGGTTTTGAAAGTATATAAATTGTATGATGAAAGTCAGCAAAATGTCTTAATTAAAAATATCTAAAATTCATCATTTTTATTTTAAGACTAAATTTAATGCATTAGTGACGCAGGTAATAGTTTAACGGATAAAAAACAACAACAATACAACTTCAAGAAAAATAATGTAATGCCCTGCTTGGTTGAATTTCTTGAAAGTACTTATAATTTATTTCATCTCAATAAGCTATTTTAGGCTGTTTGGTAAGAACTATTAATAAGCCTTTGATAGCTTATTCTGCCTAATAAGCTCATGTTCAAAAAAAAGTTACCAATCATAACTATTTTCTAATAAACTCTTACCTTATTTGGAAAAATCACATCTTACCCTTTTAAATTGTAAGAAATATTTTATTTATAAACTAATATATTACCTTATATTTTATGAAAATATTTTTATTATTCATAAGCAAATTTATATATATATATATATATATATATATATTATTTTTTATGTATTTGTCTTATTTATTGAAAAAATATTTTGAAAAGTCTTTATTAATTATTATAATTTTATTTTTTTTATTTTTTATATATTTATTTTTTTTATGTATAATATCTTATATTTTTCAATGATATTTATAATATTAATCAACAAATATATTAAATCACTAATTTAAAGCTTGAGATTTAGGAGATGAAAAAAAAAAAGTCAAATCGAACAAATATGACCCTGGGGCATTTCGGTCATCTCAGACCCCTATTTAGTCCCCTCAACACTCGCTCAACTAAAACCCTAATCCCTCTTCCGCCATCAGCAAAACCCCCAACCTCAAACACTACACACACACACACACACTGAGCGGAGAGATGGGAAGCGACAGCGAGACAGAGAAATCAGCACACAAGGAGAGAGAGAAGAAGAAGATCTCGGCTCTCGCCCCCATAGCCAAACCGCTCGCCGGCAAAAAGCTCTCCAAACGCACCCTCAAACTTGTTCGCCGAGGTACTCGTTTGCTCTAACCATGGTGTTTTGTGCGAATTTTCTCTATTTTATAGTGAATTTGTTTATTTAAATTCGCGTGTTTTGTAACTTTGGGAACTCAGCTGCGGAGCACAAGTGCTTGAAGAGAGGAGTTAAGGAGGTCGTCAAAAGCATCCGCCGCGGAAACAAGGGGTCCGTTGATTTTCTCGTCTTAACAGTTTCAATTCCATTTTTTGTTTATTTTTCTAAGTTTGGAATTTTTGTATGTTTGGTTGTAATATATTGTAAGTTGGTGGTTTTATTCATTTGTGGTGAAATATGAAATAATAAAAAAAATAAAACAATGCTGGTTTTAGAGGATTTTCGGAAGATTGGGTGGCTTTGAAGACACCTTTAGATTTTGAGACAGATCATTTTTGTTAAATTGTTTTGGAATTCTTTTTGGGGTGCGAATAATTGTTTTTTTTTCTTTCTTTTTTTGGGTTCTTGCAAATAAAATTTGTCTTGAACAAAGCTTTCCGAAGATTTTGGTGGTGTTTGGAAACCCATTTCAAATAGACTAAAAACCCGTCTGTGAAATATCCTGTGTTTGGTACTTATTCGGTTATTCTTGAATGGAGGCTGGAGCTGCTTTTTTTTTTTTTTTTTCCAAAAACAAGTTTAAATTTTTTCCACTGCACTTCTATTTATGGGCATCAATTTAGTGTAACAATATTTCTAAGTAGTTTTTTCCCAACAAAGTTCATTTTAAAAAGGCCATCTCATAGAGATGTTCAGTTCGAAAATGCTTCCAATCTTCCACATTGTTTCGTATTTAATGGTTTGTTCCTGATATTGATATTTACATTACTTTATGGTGATTATTGCAGATTATGTGTTATTGCTGGGAACATATCACCAATAGACGTCATCACTCATGTTCCTATCCTATGCGAAGAATCTGACATCCCGTATATATATGTTCATTCAAAAGAAGTAAGTTTCTTTTTCTTCGCTTACACCAAATGTGATGCAATTTTATTTGGCCTAGTGAATGTTAGGAAATTGTGTAATATGTGTCTGGTTTGACTTTATATAATCCAGATTTTAGTATAAATCTTTGTCAATGTACCACTGATTAGCCTGATAAACATGCTAAGCTGCTTCTGTTGAGCATAATTGGAGTTTGCAATCACTGAAAAATAAAAAAAGTTATTCTTGGCTTCCGTTTCTGCATAATGTAAACATAATGAATTTCAGTCTAACAAACAAATAAGCACTTATTCACCTTATTTCACCAAACATTTTTCCGTTTAATCAATTCAATTTGTATCTTTTATTCCCAGAAATCTCCGAGATCTGATTCTCACTGCTTTTAGCATGTTCTTTATATTCATACCCAACTTGTTCCAAATTGGGTACTGACAATATGAGAAATTTGTTTTGTCAGGATCTTGCTAATGCAGGAGCCACTAAAAGGCCGACTTGCTGCGTGCTGGTGCTGCAAAAGCCGACAAAGGGGGAACTTAGCCAGGAGGACCAAGAGAAGCTGAAGGGAGAATACGAGCAGGTTGCATCGGATATATCCGAAGTGGTTAACTCAAGTATTTGATGTGCTTTTTAAACATTATAATTTGGAGCATGTATTTTTACATTTGTTAGGATTGTGAGTTTATGATTGTGATATTGCATTTTCCCCTTGGCTTCTTTCTACATCTCTTGTCTTTTATTAACATTAAGGATCTACACTCTTGTCTTGTCGTTTTTGGCTAAGCTTACTTAAAAATCCTATAAGCTCATACATCTTATAAGATAAAGATGTATTTAGAGCTTATACAATGTTGAATCTTATCTTGAAAAGATGTTGAAGTGGTTGGATAAAATAGGACGAAAGAAATGGCTTATAAGATGTTAATAATGATATTATTGTAATTAATGGGTCAAAGTTAAAGAAGAAAATTTTAAATAATCTATTCTTTTTAAATAAGTTTTTAAAATAATTTGGGGTTCTCTTAATTTTTTTTACCACACACATATAAAGCTTATAAGTTACTAAATATTTTATAAGTTGTTTTAAGGGAGCTTATAAACGTAGTCAATGTACTCTTAATTCAATTGACATTGGTTCGTCAAAGAAGGCGTGTCTGAGTTGTACCGACACGGACTCGGATACGATACGGACATAGGGACGCGTACGGACACAGGGACGCGTTTATTTAAAAAAGTATAGGACATGATACGGTTCGTACACATTTATAATATATATAATTTTTTAATATATTTATTTCCTAAAGTATTAAATTTTAATAATTCTTATTTTTAATTAATCATATAAAATAATTACAAACTCTTTCACAAAAATTTATGAACTCCAAGTAAAATGGAAAAAGATAATAATTAAAAGAGTGAACTAAAAAAATTGAAAAACAAATACTCTATCTGTCTCGTTCTATCTAACGCAATTTGGAAAAAAAAAATTGTCTTGTTCTATTTGTCGCATTTACATTTTCAAGAGATAATCATTGTTACTTTTTACTTTTCCAATAAAAATTAAAGGTTACTATACTACTTTTGCCCCTACTTTTATTATTTCACATTGTTAATGTTTTAAACAAAAGTATATTATGGTCATTTGATACTTTTATTATTTCACACTGTTAATGTTTTAAACAAAAATATACTATGGTCATTTGATACCTATAATTATAACACCAATCATCTTTATTAATATTCGTGAAATGGTTAACTGCGACAGATAGAATGAAGCGGATGAAGTTAAAATTTTTTAAAAACAACGTGTCGTGGCCGTGTTCGGACCGTGTTCCCGCGTGTCCCGCCGTATCCGAACTGTGTCCCTTGTCAAAAAAAAATAAATAAAAGAATAGAACATGCATCAGAGGCGTGTCGGGCGTGTGTTCACATTCGTGAAAACTCGACACGTCTATGTGATTAAAAATGAAGTGTCTTTACATCATAGGTGTGCGTTTGATAGAGCTTTATAAGCCCTTCAAAATACTTTTTAAGTTTGAGAGAATGGATCTATTTAAACGTGTGTGTGGTAACCTTTTTTCTTAAAAAACAAATCTAAGGGCTCCCAAAGTGGATGTGAGAAGCTCACATGGTGTTTGGGAAAATGTGGGTGAATCTGTTACGTATCACTTTTATATTATTTATGTTTAGGATTATATTTCGTAGAGTTAGGATTAGAGTTATTTATCTATTTTATTTGTTCATTGTTAGTTATTAGGGTTATATTTGAATCAAAGTATTTTGGTAAATTATAATTGGGCAGAGATATTTCTCGAGCAAAACCTTGAGTTCTTCTTTGCTTTACGTATTAAATAATATTTTTCAATTTTTTTCCGATTAATCACCATCGACTCTATCAATTGGTGCGACCTACCTAAAACCAACCTGTCACTTATAATTTTACTTGTTTACCCATGGATTCTCAGATGGAGGCTCACGTTGAGGCGATAGAGAAGGGCGCTGAGAAGTGGCAAGATGTGTTCACCAAAATTGATAAAAAGTTGTCACAAGTTGATCAAATTGAGGATCACTAGAGACATTAATGTGCCAAAAGGATTTATCTAGCGTCGAGGTCGCAGAATCAGCATCCTCGCTATTCACTCTGTCTTGCGCGAAATATTCTTGAACTTGGTGGTGGCGATGAATTGATCACCTCTTGGTGAGGTGGCGATTCCAGTGAGCCAGCATATATGAAGATTCTCAATTTTCATGCTGATAACCTCGCTGCAGAAGGGTAACTCGTGGGGGCAGTGCTCTCGCATTCATCATATATCCAAATCCATGACTGATGCCTTGTCTCAACATACAAATACTTTTCATTTCCTTACTTTGCTGGAATGAAAGGCAGAAATTGGGTGGAGAGGCTCGCAGTGGCAACCTATGGTGCAGACTTACTCGAGGTTTAGAAGCGGTCGATTAGACTCAAGGGCCTTATGAGTTAGCCAATGGCGGCCGTTTTGTCTTGTCGTTTAATCGGACATGAAGTGCTTACTTGTGATGATTGAATGGTCGAATGTTGCTGTGTGGTGAAGGGGATCAGACATCAGCCTTGAGGACAAGACTATTTTGAATTGCGGGAGGGTTGTGACGCATCACTTTTATATTATTTATGTTTAGATTTATATTTAAGTAATAAAGGACTTTAGGCCTGTAAACAGGGCCGACCCTGGGGCAGAGCAGCCTGGGCTCCCGCCCAGGGCCCAATAATAATCCATTATATATATATATATATATGTATATATATGTATATATGTATGTATATATTACATTGCAGAAATAAATTTCAACGGCCAGACGCAACATTTCATCTCCTCCTCTTCAATTCTGCCGACTTTAGCTTCTTCCCATGACTCACCTTCCAAGTTCAAATGAGATAGGCAACTTTCAAATTATTTATTATTAAGTCAGTTTATTATTTATAAAATCTCTCTCCATTTCTCTAATTATTATCTCCTAATTCTTCTAATTATCTTCCTTTTACTTGAATCAACTACAAATCATCCCCTTTTCAGTTATTTGTACTTCAATTTTGGATTTCAAGCAGCAGTACCCCACAAAATCATCTTCAATTGTCGATGGATCGAGGTGAGTTTCAATTTAATCATGTTCATATCATTATATATTTTAGAATTCCAGTATAAGTTATTATAGTGATTTTATTGCTCAATTTTATGAATAATTGATTCTAATTAGAATTTATTGCTTGAATATAATAAAAGCAGTTCATGTTTTCTTTTGGTAAATTTCCTGTTTAATTGTATGTTGTGATTCTTGAATGAAAGATTAAAGATTTGTTGAATAATTCTTGAATTTTACAGACACTAGATTTCATGGAACTGGATGTCAAAACTTTTCGGTTGATTTTTTGATCTTTAGCTTCATTATATTTACCTATTGAGATATTTTGTGTTCTGATGATGTTTGTACAGTCATAATTAATTAATTTATGGTTTTCTCTCCTTTATTGTTATTGTTATCAGTAATAAGTGTAGTTATAAGAGCTGACTCATAGTTCATGCTTATGTTTAGTTTATTAATGAGCAACTTGCAGAAAAAAAAGGAGAGAGTAATATTCATTCAAGTCTCATGTTTGTGTTAACAATTCACATAAATAATTATTCAAATGAATTTTCCTTTATTTCTTAAAATTCAGAAATTTGAAAAACAAGATGTTCTACTTAGTATTTAGTCAACAAAAGAGTTTTTTTTACTGATGTTGTTTCCCTTTAACCTCCGCCTACAACTCGTGTATCTAAAAATCTGTTTGGTCATAAACACAAGATTTTTGTTTCAGATAATTATTAAGTGATACTTGCAAATTTGTTTAACGAAAATAATTATTTTCATTCCCTTTTTTTCGTTCAAAGTATACATATAAATCTTTAACGAAAATAATATTAAATGATAATAATTATTTCTAAGTTATCATATTTGTTTCCTTTGTGTTTACTTGTAGACTTCTTTCTTTTTTATTTTCATTTCCTTTTTTTCTTAACCACTCATGTTATGAGTTTTGCTATAAAATTATACTTAATAAATGATGTTATTTTGTTTGGTGGTCCAATTGCATCTATTTTGATGTTTTTTCATAGAACTTAGTAACAAATTTGAAATTAATTTTATTTCTAAAAGATTTGTCAAACAATATTGAATATTTGTTATTATTTTTCATCAATATTAATAAAATATTTGGCATTTTATCTTTAAAAAAAGGGTCAACAATAATATAATGTGATAGTTGCACTTTGGATTCTAATAAATTCTTTTATTATTATTATTATTATTATTATTATTATTATTATTATTATTATTATTATTATTATTATTATTATCCCTTTAAAGTTCTATATTTTTTCTTGTCTATAGGGATTCTTTCGACTTTTGACAAATAGCAAATGATATTATAAACTTTTCTCATCTCAAATTTCAGGTTTTATCTATTGTTAAATTTCTTGTTTTGAATTTGATTGCTGTAAAATTTAAAATGTTTCCTAGGAAACAACTTTATGGGGATCAGAAACGAAAAAAAAAAAAAAAAAAAAAAAAACGAGGAAGCGGCTCAATCTTTAAGAGGATCAATGGATAGGTTCATTATTAAAAATACGGATGCTTTATGTGAAAAAAGAGTTAGTGGAGATACTTTAATGGAAATTGAGCCGACAAATAATAGGGAGAACTTAACTGATAATGATGTGAATGAAGATATTGATGATATAAGTGTGAATGAAGGCGATAAAAATGAAGTTGGTGATCATTCTTGTGGTACTAAACATTGTCACGATAATGTTGAAAGTGGTGTTGATAAGAATATTTATGATCCTAGAGTTTGGGATTTTTTAGATCATAAAATGAGATGCTTACTAGTAGAAATATGGCCTAAAAGAAGAATTTATGATAAGTATCCTCTTGATGGAATCTCAAGACACTTCTCTAATGGATTTTATATCAAAACAATATTAGTGGAAAGACTTGTGATAGAAAATGGTTAGTATACTCTAAAGATTTAGATAAGGTTTTTTATTTTTGTTGTAAGTTGTTTAAAAAAATGCATTCTAGAAGTCAATTAGCAAGTGAGGGAAGCAAAGATTGGAGACATATGAGTGAGAAACTTATTGAACATGAATATAGTATTGAACACCTTTCTAACATGAGAACTTGGGTTGAACTAAAGGCTAGATTATGCAAGAATCAAACAATTGATAAAGAATTGTAAGATCAAATTAAAAAGGAGACTTCACATTGGAGGGATGTTACGCTTAGAATTGTTGCTGTTGTCAAATGTCTTGCTATAAATAATTTGAAATTTCGTGGAACAAATGAAAAACTATATGAAAATTCTAATGGTAACTTTTGTGGCCTTCTAGAGATGATTGCACAGTTTGACTCGATAATGCGAGACCACTTTCAAATGATTAGAGATAAGAAAATTCATTACCACTATCTAAGTCATAAAATTCAAAATGAGTTAATAGCTACTTTAGGGTCTAAAGTGAAAAATGCAATTATCAAAAAAATTAAAGTGGCAAAGTTTTTCTCAGCTATACTTGATTGTACACCTGATGCGAGTCACAAAGAGCAAATGAATTTGATAGTAAGATGTGTAGATGTGTCAAGTAATCTGGTACACGTTGAAGATTATTTTATAGAGTTTATACAAGTGGAAGATACATCTGGACTTCGGCTTTTCAATAAATTACAAGATGTACTTAAGTCACTTGATCTTGATATTAATAATGTGAGGGGACAAGGTGATTTGTACTTTTTTGTACACCTTTTATTTACCTTTTTGTGTCTCATTCGTGTGTGTTTTGCTTGCATTTACGGGTTTTAGGAGTCGTTTTGGCCTATTTTGTTAGTTTTAGGTGTTTGTAGCTTTTGTGCGATTTTTATTAGTTTTTCGTATATTTTTACTCGTTTTTATATTTATGGCCGTAGGATGACCAAAGCGGTCCCGTGCACGCTCGGAGCATCCCACTCGACTCGGATTGGAACGGGCAAAGCAAGAGAACGCAGCGCAAACGAGGAGCGACAACCGGCGGACGACAGGAGCGGAAATGAGAAAACGAGCCGGAGCTGTCTGTCAGTCGATCGACTGGTCGGTCGACTGAGGGGTTGAAATCGACTGGCGGGCAGATTGTTTTGTGAGTTTTGGGCATCTCAGTCGATCGACAGCTTTCAGTCGATCGACTGAAATGCAGGGGAGTTTAGGATTTTGGTCCCTTTTTGATGATTTTACCCCTGCGTGTTTGTATATATAAACCCATCTCTCCAACCTTATCAAAAAAAAAATGCACTCCAGTCGATCGACTGAGTTGCAGTAGATCGACTGAGTTGCAGTAGATCGACTGAGTTGCAGTCGATCGACTGGTCGGTCGACTGAGGGGTTGAAATCGACTGGCGGGCAGATTGTTTTGTGAGTTTTGGGCATCTCAGTCGATCGACTGCCAGTCGATCGACTGATTGTATATATAAACCCAGCTCGCAACCTTATCAAAAAAAAAAAAAAAAAAACCCTTCCTTGGTGGAATTGGGGGCTTGCTCCATTTCCTCCAAGCCTTTACCATGCTTTTCAAAACCCTAGCTTATAATCCCTAGTTTAGTGTAGTCTTAGTTAGCTTAATGGTTAATCTAGTTTAGCTTAGCTAGTTAGTTGTTAGTTAGTAGTTAGTTAGTTGTTTTTGAAGCAATTGTTGGAGTGAGTGACACCTCCTTCATTTGTGGTGTTTGTTGTTTGAAGATATGGAGCTTGGATTTGGAATGCAATTTGGTAGTAATTTTTCTCTTTTATGTTGTGTTATGTTTGTATTGTTGATTTTGCTTTGGTGTTGGTTGTTTAATTTTCTATCTTGTTGTTCTTCTTATTCTTGCAAAACTCCATGGATGCTTTCATTTTCAAGCTTTTTACTCTTTTTAGCCAAGCATGCTCTTAGTCCTTAAAAGTTGTATGAAGGTTTCCTCTTTGGTAATTTGTCTTGTTCAAGTTAAAAGCCTTTGACTTTTCTCAATTTCAAATGCTTGAGTTCTCCCTCCATGAATTTTCTTTTAATTGTGAGCTTAAATTGATGCAATTAGTTTAGTAATTACAGGTTTAGGGTTTAGGTTCGTTTAGAACCATTAATCGGAGCTTGTCGAGAATTGGGATTGACGACCTCAATGCTTGATCGACATTTGGGATTGACAACCCCGAATTGTGGATTAAGTGCTCGGCAAAAACCGATTAATCGTGGAGACGAACCGAACAACCTAAACCCTCGTTCTCTTTATTTTAATTAAAGTCCCCTTTTAAATTTAAGCTTTAGCATAAAACTCAACCCAAAACAATGACTTAATGCTTTCCTAGTGTAGATTAGTGTAATTAAGCTTGACAAGAGAGTAACTAAAACCACCTAACGCTGATTATATCTATCCTCGAGAGACACGACTCGGGAAAAGCTTACCGCTCTACAATCGACTCCGTACTATTGCGGAGAAGATTTCTTAGAGTGTTAAGAATTCTTCGATCACAAGGTTATGATAACGGTGCTAATATGAAAGGGAAACATCAAGGTGTTCAAAAGAGATTACTTGACATAAATCCTAGAGCATTTTACATGCCATGGTGCTCATTCTCTTAATTTAGCACTTTGTGATATGGCTAACTCGGGTCTTAAAGCAAAATCATTTTTTGGAGCATGTCAACTTATTTATACGGTGTTTGCAAATTCAACAAAGCGGTGGAATATTTTACTTGAATATATTGATGGTTTAACTTTAAAATCACTATCAGCCACACGTTGGGAGAGTCATATTAAAAGCGTCAAAGCAATAAAATCTCAAACTTACCAAATAAGAGATGCTTTATATAAATTAGCTGAAATTAGTGAAGATCCCAAATTGAGTAGGGATGTTGGGAGTTTAGCATCAAGCGAACTTTCTAGTATCGAGTTTTTTTTTTGAGTTTGGTTATTTGGTATGATGTTTTGGATAAGATTAACTTGGTCAGTAAGAAATTACAGTTTGAAGATATGCGTATTGATGTTGCTGTAAAATGTTTGGATGGACTTATTTTATATTTTCAAAAATATAGAAATAGTGGATTTAATTCTGCTATGATAAATGCTAACGAAATTACTAATAAAATGGGAGTTGAGCCGGTATTTTAGAAAAAACGTCGTATTTGTAGAAAGGGGCATTTTGAAGAAATTCCAAACAGTGAAAGGGTAGAGCAGTCATCTGAAGAATCATTTAGAACTGATTATTTTCTTGTTATAGTTGATATAGCTATTTCTCAATTAAAGAGTACGTTTGAACAATTGCAATTGTTTCAATCTATGTTTGGTTTCTTGTTTGATGCATCAAAGCTGATTTCATTAGATGAGGAATTGAAAAGATCTTGCATAAATCTTGAACATGCTTTAAAGGTTGAGGATGTTTTAGATAATAATGGAAATTGTTTATGTTTAGAATTACAAGTGTTACAATTAATGTTACCAAATGAATCATATGAAACCAATGACCCATGGACATCCATTAAAATAATGCAATTTACAAAAGATATGGATATGTTTCCTCATGTGATGATTGCTTATAGAATATTATTGACTTTACCTATAACTGTGGCATCGGCCGAAAGGAGTTTTTCTAAATTGAAGTTGTTAAAATCTGCTATGAATGAATATGATTAAAGAGCAGAAAACAAAAATCGTAAAGAAGACACAGATTTACGTGATTCACCAAATTGGCTACGTCCACGGGTAGAGAAAAGAACAGATTTTATTAACTGATTAGGGTATCATAAATATAGTAATGAGAGAATACACCCCGTACAACACGACGAAGCAAGAGATTCAAGACATATAAAAAAATCTTATTTACGAACAACCATGAGCCAAGGCGTATATTGAATGGATTAGCAATTTTATACATCGAAAAGAATATTGCGGAAAGTCTTGATTATGGAGATATAATTGATGATTTTGCAGCAAAAAATGCTAGAAGGAGCCTCTTTAAGTAACTCGACATTTGTTTTGTTTTAGATTTCTCTGTTACTTTTGTTTTGTGGTTTCTTTTAGTAGGTTCGTGGTGGACCAGCTCCGGTGACTATTTGATTCGGCTAGGAAATTCTTTGGAAATGGAAGCACTTGAATTTTTCAAGGGGCTGTCGTCGTACCTTTTGCTAGTCAACCACAATTTATATCATATACTTTTTAAATTATTTATATTATCATATCATTTTGTGGAAAAAAATTGTATTTGTTATTGTTTATCAATTAGTCGTTTCTATTATGTGCTATCTTATCATTTAAAATAAAATAAAATACTAGAGACATTATTTATAATTTAGCACAGGATCTAAAATTATTCAGGATTGGCCCTGCCTGTATGGTTAGGGTTATGCTTATTTATGTGTTGAAGTAATATATTTCCGTTTGTTAGGGTTATCTCTGGATTAAAGTGTTTTGGCAGCTTATAGTTGGGGAGTAGAACCTTGAGTTCTTGTTC
The DNA here is from genome assembly GCA_014905375.1 of Phtheirospermum japonicum. Taxonomy (NCBI): domain Eukaryota; kingdom Viridiplantae; phylum Streptophyta; class Magnoliopsida; order Lamiales; family Orobanchaceae; genus Phtheirospermum; species Phtheirospermum japonicum. The sequence continues at coordinate 1,326,579 of BMAC01000023.1, read as the reverse complement.
TTTTCTTTACATAATAATAATATTTTCCAGTGTTCTGTTTTATTAATCACCCTTTAACTATATGAAATTCTAACTTATTTCATAATTAGATGTAACAATCACCTTTGATGTTGACCATTTTATAAGCTGCTAATTTTGTTGCCCAAACACTTAAATAATTCATTTCCAAAGTAAGGTACGACAACTTATAGTTGTAGATAAGATTTATAAGCTGCTAATTTTGTTGCCCAAACACTTAAATAATTCATTTCCAAAGTAAGGTACGACAACTTATAGTTGTAGATAAGATTTTTTTAAAGTAAGTTAAGCCAAGCACTCTTTTAATTGCAAGATCAAAGTTAGTATTCTTGAGACTGAAAGGGGAGATGTCCATTGTCCAATAGGTGGACTATTTATCACCATGCTTATGCATAATCTCGGTTTTAAATCATGCAAAATGTGTATCAAGATGACAAGATTTATGCAAGAGATTTTCCTGACATGGAATAGGGTAACCTTTGCATGTGGATCTAAGGACACATGCCATTCCTTATACTAGTTAGTTCCTATCTCTATTTATTAATGTGGGGTATTGTTCCTTGTTGACTTGCTTGTCTAGTGCTTAGCTGTACGGATACGAACTTATCCAATGGTAGGCCAACACTTTTTTTTTCTTTTAAAAGTTTATATAATGTTATCATGAAAACTTTTAAGAATGGTGAAAATCTTAAAAACCTATAATAACACATCTTTTCCTAAAACCATGGCAAAAATGGTCTTTTTAATCTAATGGAAATTGGAATGCACTATTATAAAATTGTGGGAATTTATTAGGCAATGTTATGCATATGGCAATTATAAGATGTAACACTTTCAAAATAGAGCATCCCATCGAACTTACTACTTAACCAATGTGTAGAAAAGAGAAAAATCCAAAATGACCCCAACAAAAAATCAAACTACACAACATGCAAGCCACTGGGATATAGGAAGTTAGCCTTTTAATTATATGGATAACAAAAAAAGTTTATTTTTCTATGTGGACAATAGAGAAGTTTTAAAAATCATACTTCAACAAAATTTGATTGACATGATATTCAGAAAAAATAATACCTACCTGCTTTGTTTTTAGTATTTTGTTTTTCATTACATTATTTCATGGCAAAAGCTCATCCATTAATGCAATTATTTGACATGACTAGAAATTCTTGAAAAAACAATAAATTTATGTTATATGTACGTGGCCAACGTGCCATATATATAAATTAAATATTAATTAATTAATCTTAATATCTAATTAATGGTTTATATAATTAATAAATTTAATAGATAAATTTTATAAAAAAATTTTATTGGTCATTTGAAGAGTTAGTTTTCTCCAGCACATGTTGATAGATCGTATGGGTTCATCTGTTATGCAGTAACTGCCTTACCTTTAATAGAAAAAGATATATATGGTCCTCTCTCCGCCGATAAATGTTGATAAGTTTTCATTATCAGTAAAATTCACAAAAAATATTTATAGACTGTAATTAAGGACGACTAGGCGAGAGAAATCAGATATATTCCATCCTTTCATTAATCAAACTGCGCAGAAAAAATTTGATGGAATAGGGAAGGAATGATTGTTCACAGTTAGTTATGTTATTATTGTATAATAGTTGTAAAAATTATGAAGTTCAAGATCCCGTTATTTATATTTTACGATGATACTTAGAGCATCTCCAATGCAATAGTGCTAATTGATCATATGTAGTAAATGACATTGATATTTTATAAAAGAAGTTCTCCAATGCATCAATGTTAATGTTATATATGTGATAATTATTTTATTTATTTTTAGAAAAAATAAAGAGAGAGAAATAATATGATTGGATGATATCTTTAAAATTAATTGTAGACATTGTTCTGCCACATAATTATTTTAATGTACCACATAATTATTTTTATTTCATATGTCAATTTTTCCAATTTCAACATTGTTGCATTGGAGATGCTCTTATGAAAACGATTAACAATTTATACTTATTAATAATGAATTTCTATAGAAATGGTCAAATAATGGTAAAAAAAAAAGTGTAGAGGTGCAAATTCGAAATTAAAACCTTGGCCCAAGAATCAACATTACTAAACAAGTTATTTAAGGAATAATTAGTAAAAGGAAAATAAATGATTATAATGAGCCCACTATTCAATTACGTGTAACTGGCTAACTGCATCTATCTTTTTTTTTTTTAGTTTTATTTTTTCCTTTATTTATAAAAGATAAACAAGTATCATTACTACTGTAAAAGAACCGTAAACACGAAGGCATCTGCAATCTGCCTCCACCCCATCAATATTCGTAACCACTTCTCAACAATTCCCAAACCGCCATTTATTGTATTACTTTGATAATTCTTAGCATTTGAAACTTGCTTGTGATCCGAAATTTTAATCTTTCCGTGTTTACGGGTGTTTATTGAGTGAATGCTTGTTAATTTGAGGGAGGATTAAAAAGTCAAAAATGGAAAACGGCGCCGTTTGCTCGACGGGAACGGCAAACGGAGGTGAGGACGTGTACAGCTGTAAAGAATCCGATGCTTTTTCCGCTGATCATCTTGTTGTTATGGTGCACGGGATTTTAGGAAGGTAATTTTTGCTTGCATTTATATTATTTTTCTTGTGTTCGATGAGTTTCAGTTTTTTACTTTTGATTTTTTTTTCTGGGTTTTTGATTTTTTATAATTCAGATAAGAATGAGATGGAAATTGAAACTTTTATTGGCTGAGCTCTAGCTGGGGTTTATTTATTTATTTATTTATTTGGAGTTTTTGATGCTATTTTTGGATTAGACAGTGAAGATATGGACTATTGTAGCCATAATTGCTATAAAGCTTAAGCTTTTTCTTGAGTTTGCTAAAATTATACTCTCTGCATTTCAAATGGATTGCATTTCAGTAGATTTTGATTGTGTTCTGCACAATGCTTGTCCATCTCATATGAACTATTACTGTAGATCACAGGATACGTGAATGGTAGTTAATTTTTTTTTWAATTTATTTTTATTTATGTGGATATTACATTTTTCCTAATCTGTATGTCTTCAAAACTTGTCATAATTGCAATTTCTCGTGATGCCATTATTTGCAGTGCATCCGATTGGAAATTTGGTGCCGAGCAGTTTATTAAGAGGCTCCCTGATAAAGTTTATGTTCACTGTGAGTTGCCCGTTCTGTACATAACCGATCAAAAGATATTTAGCACTATGATTCTTAAGCAATCACATTGTTATCCGAGTTCRTAACTAAACTGAGCTTCTTAAGAAGAACTCAATGCTCGAGTTGACAGAAAAATTCAGCTTATTTAATTAGTACTAGGAGAAGCCTAAATATTTTTCTTGTTAGCTTTGATTTAAAAAAATAAATTAAATTCAGTTTATTAAATTAGTTCATAAGTTAATTGAAATTTTGAAACGAGACATTATCTGGCTTGCAGGTAGTGAACGAAACATGTCACTGACACTAGATGGTGTAGACGTTATGGGTGAGAGGCTGGCTGATGAGGTCATTGTCTATTTAAAAAAAAAAAACTATTTTATTTATCCCCGTAACAGACATTAATACTTTTTTTTTTTTCAAATTACAATTTAGGTCCTTGAAGTAATTAAAAGGAAGCCTGGTTTAAAGAAAATCTCGTTCGTTGCACATTCTGTAGGAGGGCTTGTGGCAAGGTATGCTATTGGGAAATTATATAAACCTCCGAGTAGGGTAAGTGGAGACGAAATATCATCAGGCAATAGTTGTAATGACGAGTCAAAGGGCACAATAGCCGATCTGCAACCAATAAACTTCATTACAGTTGCCACTCCGCACCTTGGTTCTAGGGGTAATAAGCAGGTAAAGAGCCGAGTTTTCTTTGTATCATGTTACGTTCTTTTTAGAGCATGATTGTAGAGGAAAATTGTGATAGTGTGATGCCTTATTTGGTGGCGTTTTATTTAGGGATAAATAATTACAAAATTATCCTTGAGATTTGGCCAAATTACCCAAAAAAACAGGTAACTTGGAAAATCACAAAAAAACACTCTCGAGGTTACACCAGTCTTTCATTTAACTGAAATTGCTGACGTCATCAATTTTTTTACAATTGAACCTCTCAACTTTTTTTTTTTAAATATTACAAATAACCCCAACTTCTTCGCATTTTTCTAAATATTACTAATAGCCATACACAAAGATAGGGCTATCTGTAATATTTTGAAAAGTTTGAGGGTGTAATTGTAAAATATTTGGTGTTTGTCGGAAAACTATAGGTCAACTAACGGTTGGGACAATATGTAAACATAACTAAACCTCAAGGGTGTATACGATTTTTTTTTTCTTCATGTTAATAACCCAAACCGTAATTTTGTAATTATCCCTTGAATTATTAGTTCTGCAATGTGTTGGGCCCTGTTTCATGATATGCCAGAATGGGATCTTTCTTTTTAACCTTTTCTATCAACTTTGTTATGGAATTGAGATCAATCTTAATAAATCCATCTATTCAAAATATAGAAAATAAGCATTAGTTCTCAACATACCTGTCAGGTACCCTTTCTTTTCGGGGTAACTGCTTTAGAAAGAGCCGCCGGTCGTGTAATCCATTGGATATTTCGGAGAACTGGACAACACCTTTTCCTTACAGACAACGATGATGAAAAGCCTCCACTGCTTCGACGCATGGTAGACGATAATTCAGAATATCCTTTCATGTAAGCTTAGCTTTATTATCCGTCTCGTCTTTCAGTTGGATCTTGAAGTTTTGGCTGAGTAATATATTCATTTTTGCAGGTCTGCCTTACGAGCTTTTAAACGGAGGGTGGTATATGCAAATGTTGATTATGACCGTATCCAGAATTTATGAAAGTTATTTTTTTTTTAAATAAAAAATTATTAACCCTTTTCATAGCATTATTTCATTATGCTTCTTGTTTTCTTAACAACATATTTGTTAGATATTGTGGGTTGGCGAACATCTTCAATTAGACGCAATAGTGAACTGCCAAAGGTTGTCCATATCTTCATTCTTCTGCATATCGTTGGTCATTTTTCTTTATTTTTATATTAGGGATAATTATAAAACCACGGTTGAAGCTTTTAACGTAATTACAGTTAAAAAAGATGAGTTATTTATTTAAAGTCACAGCTTAACTTTGGAGCCCGGAGGTTTGCATTTATTTTACATATTACCTCCTTCGGTGCAATTTGTAGAACAGAAATATACACCAAGTGGCTATAATATATATAAGGGTGAATTACAAAAACTATTCTCAAGGTTTAGGGTAATTACAAAAACCCCCAGAGAAGTTTAAAATTACAAAATTACCCATGAGATTTGATTTTGTGTTACATGTAAGGGGGTAACTGTAATATTTCTACAAATTTTAATGGGGATGTTTGAAGTTTTTTTTCCCCTTCTTTTTTCAATTTTCGTATACCCCTGGGGTTATCTGTAATTAGGCTAAACCTCGGGGAGTAGTTTTTGTACTCACCCTATTTGTAAAGATAATCGGAATTTTTTGTAACTGGTCTAAAGTAGTATTTGTAATTATTTCTATTTTTTCTTTATGCATACATCAAGGTTATGATTTTGCAATACATTGAAATAAGTTCACTTTTTACAGTGGGAAGACTCTATTGATGAAAAATATCCTCATATTGTTTATGAAGAGTGGTGCAAGGTGTCTGAAGGAAAGCAGTGCGAATCTACAACTGAAAACGATGGTTTAGATGAGCTCGAAGGTTTGTGACTTTTTTTAATTTATGTTTGTCGCCTTTTTTTGAAAAATATGCTATCTTAACCTCATATTGCCTTTATCTTTTTGACTGTAAGAGCTTTTTTTTTTTAATCCTTTTTTTCTTTTTAAAAATATTTGTCGTTGAGAATTCATTTGGCAAGTTATTGCCAGTTCGCCAATAATTTTGTGGACCTTTTCTGCACGACTATGATTTAGCCAAATAACCTTTTATTTTATTTTTAAAAATTATTGGCGTTTTTACGATACAGAGGAACTGGTAAATGGGCTGTCTCGTGTGGCATGGGAGAAAGTTGATGTCAGCTTTCACAATAGCCGATTTAGATTTGCTGCCCATAGCGTTATTCAGGTCAAAGACAGTTACATGCATTCAGAAGGTGCCGATGTAATACAACATATGATCGATCATTTTCTTTTATAGGGACTACAAATGGACCACTCTGTTCACGGCTACTCAATAAGCTGTCAATTTTTTCCGACTCAAATCTTTGAGAATCATGATTTATTTATAGATCTTCGGTTGTGAAGATTGAACGGTGTTGAATTTCACGAAAATATAAGGACTGCTAAGCAATTATGTGATATTATTATTACTATCATTTTTTATTTTTGTCTATATTTCTCTTGTATGTACACGAGCCACTTTCAATATTTATAAATGGAAATGGTGTATTTAGTTAGTAACGTGTCCGTTTTGTGATTTTTGCCATCTTTGAGTTTTTACTTCCAACTATTATCATGCATATGATATATTGCAGTTTTCAATAATTCAATTCTGGCAATGGGGTGTGGCTAAGTGGGAAAATAATGTTTGACACGAAAGCAGTTAAAGAGACAATTGGCAAATTCTAAGATTCGGCAATAAAAGGAAATTTGGTTTATAGAATGGCTATGATGTGAATTTGACTATTATTAAAATAATCGTATATTTATTGTCAGAATTAGAGCCATTAATATTTAGCAGTCCGGCCCGGAAAACCGAAATAACCGACTTCGATTCGGTTGTAGAATTCAAAAAAACCAGTTATTTCGTTTCGGTTTTACAAATAAATTTTGGTTCGTTTCGGTTTTTACCGAAATGTAATAAAAAACCTAAATTTTTTTTATATTACTTATTATTATTTTTTATTAATTCGGTTCGTTTAATTCGGTTTAAATATATTTTTAGTTTAGTTTGGTTTGTAATTTTGTAAATATTTCGGTTTTCGATTTTTTCGGTTCGATTTAGATTTAATTTTGGTTCAATTTGAAATTTTATGCAAATTTCGATTTTGATTCGATTCGATTTTTGATCAAGTACTCGCCCCTACTTTGGTTTAGGTGTTTTTTTGGGGTACGAAATGAACTCGGGCTACTCGGGCCATTTCCTAAAGGCCCAAAGTCCGATCGTTCGTCTTAGGGGTGAATGTGATCCTGCACGAGGAATACGATGATTGTGGCCCTACACTCCCAACCTTGGATTTGGGATTGGGCTCCCGGAAAGTTGGGAAACTCTAATGGGCTATTAGGCCTTAGAAATTTTGGGCCAAATGAGATTTGGGATAGCTTTATGGGTTGACATGCTTTATTGCTACAAAAGATTTATGTTGTGTACCACATGGTTTTTTAGTTCATGTTATTAGTGTGTTGTAACGGTGGGTGTATTGAATAAGTTGAATACTTTCGAATTCCAACGCTTTAAAAATAAAAGTTACTGAGAAATTCTCAGTAAACAATTTAATATGATTAATATGAATTTTAGCAGAAATAGTATGTAATTTAACAAGTTTAAGTGTGAAATTTGATAGTGTTATGAAATTACATGCTTAAAAAAAACCCTTAAAGTAGTTGTATTTTTAGTATGAATTAAACACTATATAATTTCATACTACCCATACTTAGTATGACATATTTCATAAAATAATAAAATTATAGTGCGAAATTCCAAAATGTAGCATTGAATTATGTGTACATGAATAATGAGTATGGAATTCTGTCTTGAAATAGTATGAAATCTCCCGATACATTGTGTAATTTAGTAGTATGGAATTGTGAATTCAATCTCACGATGTATTATGAAATTCGACAGGCGTTGACGCATGGTAAATTAGTACTCATGAAGTAATTTTGATTAAATGGGAAATTGAGATTTGAATGGACTATTTGGAATAAAATATTTTCCTAATGGTTCACATGAGAATTACCCTTTTTTTAAATGTATGATCTCTTTTATTTTTTTATTTTTTAATTAAAATGCGAAATCGTTATTAAAAAGATAAAAAAACGTTATACAAACACAGATCACGACGTCCATTCCCTGACTAAAGGCATCTGTTCGTGTCTCGTAAAAACCTCTCGAGGTAAACCCACCCTTGTGGGAGAAACCCTCGTAGAGGAAAGAGTACCCTCCCCACGCCAGTAGAAGAAGGAACAGAACACAGCGATATAAAACGCTAAAAGCCACAAGCCGATCAAATGTAAAAATAAGCTACAACAAGAGTGTCGTGATCTAAAAAGCAGCAATACCAAGGTCCTCTGCCGAACCGAGATTGAACTGCAATCAGAGGGGTTGATGTCAAGATCGTGATGAGCGGTACACCGTTTTTCCCAAAATATCATCGTTCACTAGATCTAAGAGGAACGCCGGAGGTGACGTGAACCAGTCGTAACGGGGAGAATCGGACTTGGAAAGCGCATCAGCAGCGCGATTGCCTTCTCGATAAACATGTAAAACCATGAACTCGATCGAGATAATGATAAAAAGAATCTGACGCCAGCGAGCCAGGAAGCGCCAAGGGACATCCAAGCTACGCTTCACAAAAAGCTCCACCACATAAGTCGAGTCGGATTTCAGCCAAATCCATCTCCAGCCTCTCTGATCAGCCTCCTCGACCGCAATAATCGCGGCCTCCAACTCAGCCTCAAAGGCGAACCCCTGGTCAAGCAATCTCGAGAAGCCGCCTTTACAAAGCCCCGGCACGTGCGAAAAATGCCCGTCGTGACGCAATATCCAGGATAATCCAGAGCACTGCCATCCGTGTTCACCTTAATCCAGCCAGGTGGCAACCAGGACACAGGGGTAAGGGTGGGCGGAGGCACCGGCCTACCACGCACACCCAATTTGCACAAACAAATCAGGTCCAAAACAGTGTTTGCCATCGTGCCATGATCAAGGGCAGAAGACTCAAAATAAGCGAACGGATGAGAATAAGAGCCTCCGTTGTGGAAGGACGAACTCCATTGTAGATGAAATTGCACCAGAGGTGCCAGATTGTCCATATAGTTGAAATGAAAGGCGTTTCCAAAGGAAGAGTACCTGCGCACTAAAACGACAGTCAATAGCAAAAACACAAAAGTGAGCAAAACCACCTGAAAAGGGGGAGCTAGATCTCGAAAGCACCCTCAATCCAGCCCCAAATGTGACGCGCAAACCGGCACTCTGTAAAGATATGGTCAACTGTCTCGGAACTCGCAAAGCAAAAACAGCAGAAGGAAGGACCAATGAACCCCCCCTGTGGATCACGTTGAAGACACCAAGCCGATTGAAGATCGCCTTCCAAACAGTGATAGAGCGCCGAGCCGGAATATGAGAAGACCAAATCCAACTTCCCCACTGAATCTTAAGAAACTTCTGACGGAGGTGTTCGTACGCAATCTTAGCCGAGATGTTCCCCGAAGGAGAGATAGACCAGATGCGTTTATCCTCGGTGTGTGGAACAATGGGAAACCGGAGGATGTCAATGACGATGTCAGTGTAAGCGACGAGTAAGCTCTCCGTAAGGTGCCAGATCCCAGAAAATAATTAATCAGCGATAGTCTGAGAAAAATGAGGCTTAAACCTCTTTGGAATACCGATGTGGGAAGCGATGGAATAACCGATCCAGTTATCCCACCAGAAGCTAACTTTGGAGTCACTGTCAGGGATCTAACGAGAATTCTCCAAAATGCTGATAACATGACCCCTGATTCCACCCCAAATGGACGAGGGGACATGCGTACGGGGGGAGCCATTCGTCTTAAGAAAGCGCACGCGTAGAAGACGAAAGGCCATGGAATCCTTATTAAGCAAGTTATTAGAAAATTTGAAGAGGAAAGAGGAATTGGCAGTGGTGACGGAGCAGATGCTGAGGCCACCCTCCTCTCGAGGAGCACAGCAACGGGTCCAGTTAACGGTACAACGCTTACGCTTAGAAATGTCACCCGACCAGACAAAATTTCTAATCGCAGTCTCCAGTCTGTGTGTAAGCGAGGACGACCATTTAAGGATGAGCATGGAGTGCACCGTAGTGCTGGAAATGGCCGAGTTAACAAGGGAAATGCAACCAACGAGAGACACAGAGGAACCTTTCCAAGTTCCAAACTTAGCCTGAGTCTTATCTAGGAATGGACGGAGATGAGTAGCACGAGGGCTACCACGAAACATCGGGACAGCGAGATAAGAGTCAAGGAGAGAGCCCACAGAGAAAGTAGAGACCTGATAAATACGACAGACAACTGCAGGAATCATAGAGGAGCCAAAGTAAATCTTAGATTTCTCTGGGTTGAGAATCTGTCCGGAAAAATCCCCATAGCGACGGAAGATGTCCAGGATGGCCCTAGCATTACGAGTCGAGGCATGACTCATAACGAGGATATCATCAGCATAGAGGAGGTAGGTCGGGAAGCAGAGCGAGTGACTAGCTCAGAACGGGGAGATCGTACCGCGATCCACAGTGAAACAGAGGGCACGCGCAAGAACGTCCTCCTCAATGCAAAAGAGGAGAGGAGAGAGGGGATCCCCCTGGCGGACACCCCTGGAGCAGCTAAAATAGCCCGCGGGGCTACCATTTAAAAGCACCGAGATACGAGTGGACTGAAGGATGGTCTCAACCCACCTAATGAAGATAGAAGGAAAACCAAAGTGGTGCAAGACCGCAATCAAAAAGCCCCAATCTAACGTATCAAAGGCTTTACGGATGTCTATCTTTTCATGATCATGTTCTTACCGAAGGTGCGGGAGGAGAGGCAATTAAAAGCCTCAGAGGCAACAACGATACAGTCATGGATCTGTTTGCCTGAAATAAAACCGAACTAGGAATCCAAGATCATCTTACCAATGTCTACACCAAGACGGGTAGCCATGATCCTAGTAATGATCTTGAAAGAAAAGTTACTAAGGGCGATCGGGCGGAAGTCTTCCACACGCATCGCCCCTTAACCTTCGAGATAAGAATCATGAAACTGGAATTGAAACCGGTGAGAAGGGAGGAGGAATCAAAGAAGTGTCGGACTGCCGAGCAAACGTCAAATCCGATAATGTCTCAGCATTCCTGAAAGAAATGGCCATTAAAGTCGTCTGGTCCAGGGGCACTACTAGGGGCGAGGGAGAAAATCGCCTCACAAATCTCCTCATCGCTCGGAGTAGTAGTGAGAAAGAATTGAGAATGAGTGTCAACAGCAGGGTGCAGAAAATCATTAATCCAAGTGGGGTCGGGTAGATGGTGGCTGGCAGAGAAAAGATAAGAGAAGAAGGAGATGATCTTTCCCTGAATCGCATCAAGAGAATGGCTGACCACCCGTCAATCAAGAGAGAACCGATGGTGGACTTCGTGACCAGGGTCTTAATGCTCCGATGGAAAAAGGCCGTATTACGATCACCATCCATGAGCTACTTAGCTCAGCTCTTCTAACGAAGAACACTAGCCTGGGTGTCGAGCAGGGAAGAGGTGTGGACCTGAAAGGCAATCTCGGCTTCGATGTCGGCTTCAAAGTACCCCAGGTCCAGGCAGCGAGATTATAAATTCATGAGCTCAGCAAGAGAAGACTCCACTTGACGATGGACATTACTAATCGTCTGAGCGTTCCAATCCCAGAGAGCTCCACGAATATAACACAATTTATTCATGAGGGAGAGAGTAGGATTAGAATTCTGGTGAGGGAGAGTCCAGGCMGAGGTGACAAGGGTGCGGAAGTCAGGCTGCGAAGTCCAAAAGTTCTGGAAACGGAAGATCCGGGGGCCCGWGGCAGTAAGAGAATCTCTAGATCAATCGATGAGAATGGGATGGTGGTCCGAACGATTGTGGGGAAGAAGAAGGCCAGAGATCCGCCCACACTCAAGGGATAAGTCAGGGGAGAAAATCGGGCGATCCAGGCGAGCAAAGCGGAACTCCGAGTGGCAGCGGCTAACTCTGGTGAAAAAGCCACCAGTAGTGGTGACCTGCAAGAAATATCCGGCATCCAGGAAACTTCGAAAGCCGGATCAGGAAGAGGCATTAGGAGGGTTGCCCCCACGGCGCTCGTGGGCACCTAAAACGGCGTTAAAGTCCCCAATAATCAGCAGGCGGGGGAGCGAAAGGCTCAAGATATCCCTCCAAAGGGAGCGTCGCTCCAGAGTCGTGTTGTGAGCATGGACGAAGCCGAGGTGGAGATCAAGTTCCCCAAAGGTGGCCCAGATGAGGATGATAGAAACGGAAGTAACAGTGGAATAGAGGGCTTAACCTCAGCGACAAGGGTGAGATTAAGCGAATGCCAAAAATAGGCGCGAATGCTATCGAAGGAAACCATAGGTTCTGCAATAGCAAGGAAATTGGGACGGTGAACCCGACATAATTCTTTCAGGACTAACCGAGAGGCCGAATTTTCGACCCCTCGAATGTTCCAAAAGAGGCAATACATTAATCAGAAGTAGGGGGAGGGATGGAGACTCCTCCTATCCAATTGATCAAGACGAGAAAGCTCGTCTTCAAAAGTCACTAAGCTTGCATTGGAATCGTCCATGTCAGACCACCGTAAACCAGCAGCTGTAGACATAATCTGACGAGGAATAGAGGGCTCTCGCCTTGACCTTGTCCTTAGCACTTTATAGAAGTGATTTGGACGCAATGTTAGGGTCGTAAAGAGTGATGGTACGGTTAGAAGAGGCCGCAGGGGCCGAAGTATTGTAGGAGTTAGTCCCAAGGATCGGAGTCGGGCATAAGTGAGTAGCTTGGGTGTTATACACGACACCTCTGGCCATGATACTGCTGACAATGGGGGGTAACGAAGTCTAAGGGAGAGAGGTGGGATGGTCCTTCCCAACCGGGGACGATGAAGAAACTGGAGCAGCAGAGGGATGAGGAACAGAGGGGGAGGGTTCAGGGGTCAAGGAGGGGTCGGATGGAGACCCCGTATCGCCGTCTGACTGTAGCGCGTCAAAAGCGTTAGAGGTCGGCAAAGGGGTCCTGGAAGGCTCGGGAACTAACCGGGGGTCCGCACGACTGCGGGCCCTGTGTTCAGGTCGTCGACGGAGTCTGGTGTCAATAGTATGCCACCCGTCCCTGTTAACTCTCTGAACGACGTGGGGTCTGAGAGAGGGGCAAGAACCAACCAGATGTCCAACCAATTTACAGGAAGAATAAAACTCCAGAAGGTTCTCGTATCCAATGGAGATATACCCGCAATGTCCTTTACGTTCAATCATAACCGTCTCATGAAAGTTATTTTTGAGGTTAACCTCAACCAACACTCGAACGAAATGGCCAACCGTGCCATTAACGGACCTCTCATCGACTTGTAGCGGATTGCCAACAACCCTAGCAATATTAAGGATAAAAGAGCGGTCCCAATATTCAATCAGTAATTCATAAATACGAATCCATACCTGTGGTGAAGCCGAGGTGATTTTGTACGGGCTGAAGTCAGGAGTCCAAGGGGAGAGCCGAATAGAGCTCGTACCGAACTTCTAAGAGATTTTGGAAAAACGCGTGCCCTGTCGTCGGCCGAGGAGAACGAAATGTTAAAGAATCCCTTGCCAAGAGGAACAAAGCTCCATGGTTCGGTGATCTTTCACGTGGCTTTCAAAGAATCCTTGATTTCGTTGAGAAGAAGGGGTTTCGACCCCTTGGATTGTATGAGACGCCCGATAAGAGAATCGCGTAAAATCGAAACACGACTTTGATAACAATCTTCATCAATTGTGACCGAGAAAAAAATGTCCTTCTTGGTCGGGGGCTATCCTAGTGAGTGGTTGGGGAAACTCCAAGGAGATGGGCCTCCATTCCTTGGGGGAGAGGCGGGTTTGGGGCTGGGAGACAGCAATGGTGGAGGGTAGGCCCGAAGAGGATTTGGTGGGCCGGCCTGAAGAGCCTGGGCCGAAGTATAATGGGTAGTTGGGGAGCTGGCCCGAAAATGGGTGAGTGGGCAGGCTTGGGTATCCTCTTGGGCCTAAGAAGAATGAGTAGGAAGAGGATTGGCCCTAAAATAATTAAGATGGCGGGCTTTAGGAATTGCTGGGCTTGGTTCAACAAGGCTGGAAGTAGAAAAAGTGGGCCGCAAAAAAGATGCCTGATTAAGTTGGGCAATGTGAGGGAACAGTGGGCCAGAGTCCATCTTGGCTCTCTTCTCACTGTACTGTTTATAATTATTTTACTATTCAAAATATTAAATGAAAATTGTATCTTAATACGGGCGTGTTTTTGTTATGCAAGTAAATCGCATCGCACAAACTCATACCATTTCTTAATGATTAAATAAAATATTTTCTTCTCAAATATTTGAAAATGACGATTTATCGATATTCGTTTGTGAAGATTGAACGTTGTTGTTTCGGTGGAGCCAATTTCACAAAAATATAAGGATTGATAAGCAATTATGACATTTTTCTTATATGTACATGAACCACTTTCAACTTTCGTAAATGGGAATGGTGTATTTAGACTTAGTAACTTGTTTGTTTTGTGGTTTTGTCATCCTGACGTTGTATTTCAACTATTATCATGCATATATCGCAGATTTCAATAATTCAACAGTGGCAATGAGGTGTGGCCAAGGACTGGGAAAATAAAATTTGACACGAAATCAATTAAAGAGACTATTGACAAAATTCTCAAATTACGTCTATATAATATCAAAGTAATTTTGATAAAATCAAACAAGGCATTGTTTGGGAGATTAATTTGATGTGACATGGAGAAGTTGGTTACTGTATCAGATATTATTTGGCTTTGTGATAACGTTCGTTCCTATCATTTTGCGAAGGACAAATATGTCAATTCTCAAGTGAGAGTTTGAGACAACATTAATCTGCCCATTAATTTAGGGTCCCTACTTTGCAACTTAGTCAAGTGGGTGTCCTATTTGATTTGTTGGTTGGCTAGCCCCAAACAAAACTTTGTTGTTTATCAAATGATCGTTTAGTTTTAAGAAATTATGAAATCCCATTTGGTTTCATTTTCATGGAGATTTTTTTTTTAAATAAAAAAAAAAAACATTTTTATTACTGATTTAAAATGTAAGGATGAATTTATTCTACTCATGTCTATCATAATTATCGTTTTTGTTTTCAAAATTAATTTAAAACCTGCTTAATATATGACGTCGCACAAAAAACAAAAAAACTGAAAAAAAGAAAAGAAAAAGTGCGTGTGGTATATACGTAGAAAGCTAGCTATTTTTAGCATATTCTTATCCTTACACGGTAGTCTAATAAAAATAATAATCAACCTTGAATATGATTGAACATGAAAATGAGAAATATCTTTCTTCTTCTTCGTTTTTTATTTTTTTTATTTTTTTCACAATTTCTTAATGACTTTGATTTGTCAAACATCTGATATGATTGCTCTCCGTTTCCACATTTTCTCAAGATAAAACGAGCAAATTATAGGATATTTTTAAGTTTTTGATACTCGTCCAATTACCGAAACACCCTTTCGAATCATGCAGAAAGATCACCAAAAATATCCAAAAGCCAAGATAATCAAAACTTTAGAAAAATACTAAAGAAAAAATAAAAGCTTTACAAAATTACCCTAAATCTAATTTACTAGAAACCCCAAATATCTCAAAATCTTCCCTATTTTAATATTTAAAAACTAAAGTAAAATCTCTAAAATACATGACTTATATATCATATCATAAATGTACAATTTTCTAATTAGTCATAATCACGTGGGATGGACTAAATTACCCCTCCTGATCTAAGGACTGGGAGTCGCGCACTCATCCGATATCCTCCTTCTCCTCCGGCCAACATTCGCCGGCGGCTCATATTTCCCGGCGTCCGACGGGAAATTCAAAATGGCCTTCCTGCCCCTCATCTTGAACGCCGCGCAGTCGTAGGCCCTGGCCGCATCCTCACCAGAGTCGTAAGTCCCCAACCACACCCGGCTCCCTTTCCGGGTCGGGTCCCGGATCTCCGCCGCGTATTTGCCCCACGGCCGCATCCTCACCCCCCTGTAGTGCTTCTCAATCCTCGCGGAGCAACCCGGCCCGGTAAGCTCGGTCACGGGTTCGGGTTTCACGGGTTTTAGCGGGGGACGAGGCGAAAGCGGGCTATCCGGGGACGGATTATCCGTGAAACTGGAGTTGGAAAGTGGCGAGCTGGGTCGGGTGGGATCCGACCCGGGAGATAGGGAGTCCGCTACCCCGGGGCTCCATATGTGCGGATCCGTAAAAACATCCGAGAAGCTAATGCTATTAAAGTAGTTGTCGAAGAAGAACAAATCCGGCGCAGAACAAGAGAAATCTTCGAGTAGGTGTTGGCGTATGAGCTCCAGCTTTAGTGATTCATCTGAGCTGCTCATCCTGATCATCACAACTTATTTAATTATATTATTATATGGATATATAATAATTAAGAGGAAGGAGATAATATATAGCTAGAGAATATTTTGATGAAAAGAATGAAGAGAGTGGGGTTTAAATATATAGATGTTGTGGGTGTGGTGGGGCCGGGCCGGGCTGCTGTCGAAAAACGGTTCGGGCACTGGTTTGGAATAGATTAAATTAAGTATATCAAACATGTGATTTTCTTATTAAAAAACCCCTAATTATTTAGATTTTTTTATAAAAAACAAATTTCAGGCCCGATTTTTTTTTTTTTAATTTATTCTATATTTGCTAGTAATTGTTTGTTAGATACTCCTCCATCCCACAAAAATAGTCCATTATTCTATTTTATATGTCCCATAAAATTAGTTCAGTTACTATATTTAACATATTATTAATTTTTCATTTTCACATATACCCTTAATTAATTGAAAAATTGATGATTACAATGCAAAATCTCACTGTTTCAATAATAAATATACTAGTTTCAACACTGATTTCTATAAGTATTAAATTGATATTAATAAATTCAATAAGGGTATAATTGAAAAACACTAACTAAATTAATGATTTAAGGGAAAATTCCCATATAAACCAATAGTGAAATGATTTTTCCCAAATAGTCCATTGAAATCTCAACTTCCCATTTAATCCACGAATTATATAAGTGTACTAAATTACCCTTTATAACTATTTTATTTTGTTGTTCGAAAATTCGAAACTACCCGTGTAAAATTCAGAACTACTCATGTACATTCAGAAATAATCGTGTAAAATCAGAACTACTCGTGTAAATTCAAAACTATTTGTTTAAATTTCAGAACTACTCATGTAAGTTAAGAACTACTCATGTAAATTGACGAACTACTCATGTAAATTGACGAACTACTCGTGTAAATTTCAAAACTATTCTTTAAAAATTCAGAAATACTCGTTTACATTTAGAAATAATCGTGTAAATTCAGAACTATTCGTGTAAATTCAAAACTACTCATTTAAATTTCAAAACTACTCATGTAAATTCAGAACTACTCCTGTAAATTCAAAACTACTCATGTAAATTGACGGACTACTCGTGTAAATTCAGAACTACACGCGTGAATTTCAGAACTACTTATGTAAATTCAGAACTACTCTTGTAAATTCAGAATTACTCGCTGAAAATTCAAAACTACTCGAAAAAAATCAAAATTATTCCATTCAACTTCAAAAAATCCAGAACTACTCGTTTAAATTACAAAACTATTCTTCAAAAATCTAAAACTACTCGTTTGATGGAGTTTGAAAATTCATTAAAATATGAGAAATTACATACTATTTCGCATAAGTTTTGAAAAATTACATACTACTCTGCATAATTGGTGGGGAATTACATATTACATCACGAAATTGTATATTCACTTTCTAATAACATTCAACTGCAGTTCCGCCGCCGACAGCTCCAAAAATCTAAACTACTCGTTTGTATTTCACGCACAGCTGCAAACAGCTCTCACCCCCGCAAGTCAACGCCGCCACCTCCTACAGCTCCGCCGCATAGAGGGAGGAGGTCATAAGCGTCTATACGTAAAATTGATTTTCGACGGAATGAAAAATATATATATGGTAGAATCATTTATGGTTCGAATAAGTACATTTGACTTCAATTAGTGTTAATTATGTAACTATGGTTTAATGCAAGAGTTATTATATAATTATGATTAATTTTAGGATTATTATATATCAGGATTTAATTTAAGGATTAATTTATAATTATTAATGTATTGCTAATTAGGTTGTTAGTGTTTCATTTAGGAATTAATTATGCAATTAAGGTTTAATTTGTAATTATGGCTCAATTATATATAATTAATGGGTATGTGGATATCGTATTTAATATATATGTTATGATTTGTGAATAATATATATATGTTGTGACGCCAACCGAAATGTTTCGTCCCTCCAATAACAGATTATATATATTTTTTAAATGATAGTAGTTTTCAAAAGTTTTAAAATATGGGTGATGGTGATTTTGAAAATATTGTGGTGATCGGTATGTGGGTGTTGTATATATATATAATGATTTGTGAATAATATATATATATATATATATATATATATATATATATATATATAGGGTTGGGTTCAAATGAGAACCCGTCATTATATGTGAATCTAGGGACTCATCTTGACCATTAAATTGGATAATCTTGATGGTTGAGATCATGACATGTCAGCATGGTAATAATGTAAAAAATTCATTAATTAATTAAAAAAGGTATTTTGGACATATATCAACGTTTACAAAGAGCACTACATTGTTCTTTAGAAAGTACAATAGATTAAGAAAAAAAAAACACTACGATTGTATACAAAAAGTATCGCAAATTTCGTCTATAAACTGCAAATTCAAAAATTTCAAATGAAACTCAAATCTTCAACAAACCATAACTTTTTCAAATTTATTCGTTTTGAATGAAATATATATCAAATTAATCACATTCTCAAGATCTACAATTTAAGATACATATTGCATGTTTTAAAACGTAAAAAAAAATAAAAATAAAATAAATATATATATATATATATATATATATATATATATATATATAATTAAATTAAAAAAACTGGACTGATTTTAGCACTACAGTACTGTGTAAAAAGCACAATGAACCTGGACATATAATTGCACTGTGCAATATTAGATTTAAGGCCAGGATTAGTCCCTAGGTTCACATATAATGACGGGGTTCTCATTTGAACCCAATCATATATATATATATATATATATATATATATATTATATGATTGAGAAAATTCAACAAAAACTCTCGACCTCATCCACAAATTGTGGGGATAGAAAGTCGTTGAAGATTCGTTTGTACATTTAATTACGATCGGAACTCATCTTATAAATACACGATTATGATATTGATTTATTGAAAAATAGGCAGTATGAGGGTGGATAAAAAATGATGGAATTATTGGCAGCCTATAATTAGTGATTTTTCTGTGTATTCTATGGATAATTGGCAGCCTATAATTTGTGGATGAGGTCGAGAGTTTTGTTGAATTTGCTCAATCACACATTTCGTACGCCCTCATACTGCCTATTTTTTCAATAATTATTGACAACATAGGATACACAGAAAAAATCACTAATTATCCATATAAGGCTGCCTATAATTTCGTACTTAGTTGTCTCTAGTTTACCATCTCATGAATTTGAAGTCAGAGAATCACATGTCTCATAAATGTTATGATCAATTGAGTGAATAATAAAAGAGATTGTACTGAAAAATAATCTCGAACCTGATCACTTTCTACAACAGTAAAAAAAGTTGTTAAGGGGTATGGTCTTATTAGTTGAGAAGATAAATTGTTACAAGAATAATTGTATGACCTACGGGAGAGACAATTTTGAGCTGACCAAATGCAAATTTTGTAATGAACCTCGGTTCAAACCTATTTCTCACGGCAATGCAAAAAAACAGAAGGCTCGCGTTATGTAAAAAAAGATGTACTAACTTCTATTAACTCCCCATCTGTAAAGGTTGTACGCATCTAAGGCGACACAAAGAATATGAGGTGGCATGCGGCATGTTCCTTAGTGTTCTTGTACTAGGTCCAAAGAACCCGAAGGACAAACTCGATGTATTTCTACAAACTCAGATCATCGAGTTGAATCAATTGTGGATGGTTAGGTCTCCCTCATATGATATCTCTAAAAAATAAAACTTTTAATTGCGCGCAGCCTTATATGGATAATTAGTGATTTTTCTGTGTATTCTATGTTGTCCTATTAGAGTACGCCCGGTTCGAACAGATTGTCCATACTGTATGGAACGCTCAATGTCTTCACTCTTAAGTGTAGCGAGAATCAATCGTGATTTGAAAATCGCCAAAAATCTCTTGAATGCGGTCACCATTTTTGAAATGATAAACAACTCTCAGAAAAGACAATCAATCGAGACTCCCACCACCGAATATCTGGTCAGGAACAGAGATCTTGGTAGAGATAAAATGATTGGGGCTTCTGAAAGTCACTGAACTAGATTCAACTCTTGTTAATGCATAAATATCCAGAAGTTCTGGTTAGAGGAAATGAAGCATCTCTTGGGATTTGTCATATTGGAGCACAAACTTGATTCGGCTCAATTAAGATGTTATGCACATAGAGAAAAATACTTTTGACAATGTATTCAACACGGTGATAAACGTCAAATGAAAGAACAAGGACACTCTCAAATCAAGAAAATAGTTAAATGAGTATTGTAATCATTCGGAGTTGGCACCAGACGGATCAGGAAAGTTTCTTAAAAGATAATTACATGCTTGATAAGTCGTCGAAATTTGCATTGTGGTGAATTGGGTTAGAAACCT